>JAODAL010028789.1:0-52750 GCA_025379985.1 Phyllomedusa bahiana | reverse complement strand
CACGCTATTTTCTCTATGGGAAAAGATAAATAAACTTTTCCCTGCCAAAAATTTTTTCTTTTTGTTTTAAAACCCCATTTCAAAGATACAGGTTATCTTTCCTGCTAGTTTACATATGGTTTTCCAGGTCATCAACCACCTCTGTTGTATAGCAGAAAATGTCTTTTTTGGGAAAGGAGGGGGGGGTGATTTGGAAAAGGATGGTTGGAAACCCAAAAAAAAAAGGACTTTTAAGCAAGCAGAACAGATAACCTATTGCATCACAAAAAAGTTTAAAAAAATTAAAAAAAAAAGTTTTTAAAAGAATATTTATTTAGTTGTTCCCAACGTTTAAAGTTTACCAATGAGATGGGAGTATCCCTTTAATATGTAAAAAAACGGGAATTTGTTGGCGCCATATAAAAAAAGGATTTTTATTATTAGATTATTATTTTTTGGGGTATTTTAAAATGGCATTTAATTTGTCGGTACAAAAGAATTTCTGCTGGTCTTTATCTATCTTGTCGTCTGTTCACTCCCAAATGGCTTTGTGCACATATAATCCCCATTTTTATTTTCTCTTGGGGTATACAAACCCCAACATAGGGGGGCTTGTATAAATTTATGGCTTTAATAATAGGCTAGAATGCCCGGTTTTATAAAACCCCCCAAACAGCTGTCATAAATCGGGCGCATTTAGCTCTGGGGCGGAAGTTCTGGCCAGGGAAACCACTCTAAAAATTTTTGGTTTTTACCTGTTCCAGCAGTAAAGGCCCCTAAAATGCCTTTAGCAAAGTTATAAATCTAGCTTTCTACGATTCTAGTGCGCCCCACCTCCCGAGATCGGGCACATTAAAATGTCCCTGAAAAATAGTTACGGGACAAAAAAACCCAATAACCCGAATGCCTGAAAAGTATTAATGACCAAAAAATTTTTTTTTTAGTTTTTGCTTCATTCGTTTCAACATTTTTGTAATTTTTTTTTTTTTCCAAATCACATTGTTTTAGGACTCTTTTTATTCGAAAACGAGTTAACTTTAGGGGGGAATTTAGTTTAATTTTACTTGAAAAATAAACGGGTAATTGCAAGATTTTTGTTAAACTTTTTTTCACTTTTTTTTTTACCCTTTCCATTTCACCTTGTTTAACTAGTTTTGAGCGTTTAAAATCGGAAAAGTTAAAAATCGGCAGGGTTTTTTTATTTTGTTTGGGAAATTTTTTGGGGGAAAATTCACGCGAAAATTTTGGGGTGAGAATCGCGCATAATCTTTTAAAATATGGGCTTTCATTTTGTCATTTTGGGGGGGCCAGAAAAATCAGCTTAGAAAATTTAAGCGGGGTTTGAGCTGGGTGGGGCGAGGATGTGAAAGGTTGTAAATTGGTAAAAAAACCCACAGGGAACCCTTTTTAAAACATAAAACAGCCCTTTCCTTTTCAGCATCATTGGCCCAGTGTGTCTCATAAGGCAGGATAGGGTTTTTTAGCTGTAAACATTAAAAACATAATAGATTAGAAAATTTTCTTTTTTTAGTTAGTTAGGTTGAGATTTTTGAAAAAAAGCATTAGCGCTGTACAGCCGCGGGGGTAGGCTTGTAGGGGGGGGGGAGGGTGCGTGCGAACACAAAACAGACAGGCTGGGGGTTTTTTGAAAGGAGATTTATTTTTTGGGTTTTAGCCAGACGAAAGTCCAGACATTTTTTTGGCCATTTTTGGGTGAAATATTTCCTTTTTTTTTTGTGCAGCCTGTATTATTTTAGGATAAAATCTTTAGAAAACTGCAGGTGTATTTAATAGGGGAAAACCCTCCCTTTTTTTTAAACTGTATACGATAAAAAAATTAGTTTTTTTTTTTTCACTTTTGTGCAGCCAATTTTTTTTTCAAAGCCCCACTTACAGTAGGATACAAAACTTTTTAGTCACCGCAGGGGTATTTCAGGGTTTTAAAGGTTTTTTCATTTTGGGCCCGGGGGCCCTTTTTTTGTTGAAAGACCCATCTTGAAATTTAAAATTACCATAAAAAAAATTTGCTGGGAAATTTGCTGCTGAAATTTCAAGGTGCAAAAACCACCTATTATTATCAGAACAAAATTTTAAATTTAAACGTGTTTTTCACTTTGGGGGCACCCCAGTTTTGTTAAAAGGGCCCCAAATTTTGTACTTACAATAGGTAAAATGGGAAATTGAAATGGGATACAGAATTTTTTCTAGTACCACAGGTGTTTTTCTTTAGGTGCAAAAAACCCCTTTTTTTTCCGTAAAAACAATTTTTTGGGTTGTTTCACTTTGGCGAGGCCATTTTTGTTGAAAGACCCCCCTTGTATTAACTTTGGGAATACAAAAATTTACTAGTAGTTGCGGTGTATATGAAAAACCCATTTTTATTACCCTAAACTTTAAAATATTTTTTTTTTTTTACTTTGGGGGCCCCATTTTTTGTTCAAAGAGCCCCCTTGAAATTTAAAATTTTTAAATTACTTTAATTTTTTATTTACTGTTGATTTTTTTTCTTTGGGGCAAAAAACCACCGTATAATTTTTAAAATTTAGCTGTATTGCACATGGTGCGGCCCTTTTTTTTTTTAAAAAAACCCCTTTTTTGTATGACAATTCAGATAAAAAAATTTTTTTTTGCAATTATTTGGGTTTGCCCATTGTTGAAAAAAACGCAATTTCTCATCCTTTTTAAACTTTGAATATTTTATTGCGCTCGGTAAAATTTCATTTTGGCGCAGATAGCCATTTTTATGATAGTTTTTTAAAAACTATCAATCCTACCCTAGGGGCCCATTTGAAAAACCCCGGGGACTGAAGGAAAACATTTGTTTTTGGTCTTACGGTTCTTGCACCAGCCACATTTAAACAGGTTTTTCCCTAAAAACATTTTAAAGTTTCCAACCCAAAGTTGGCTGTAGGAAATTGGGGGATTTAAGAATAGCAAATAAATTTGCCGCCCTTTTAATAAGAGACTGTCAATAACTCTTCCATCCCCTTTTTCCCAAAAATTTTTATCTTTTAAACATGGAGCGAAATGCAGGGGGGGTAAGCAAGCAAAGAGGGGTGAAGGACAGGGACTAGGGGTACAGGGGAAGGTCTCCTTCCAGGCAAGGGGCCAACACCAACCCAGTGGGCGGTTGCAGGCCCGAAAAGGCCCCGTCATCGTGGGCCCGGGGGCCCTGTAAATTTCAAGTAACGAACAGCGTGCCAATCTGTTCTTCAGGGGTTAAGGGCAACCTGAAATCCAGCAGTTTTCCCTCCTGTCCCCCCAGCCCGGGCCCAAAAAAAATGTGGCCCCATCATCATCGTCAGCTTTTGCCCAACATGAACCCGGAAGGCCAGCCCAAATTTTAAACCTCGTGTACCCCCACTTTGTGGAAAAATCCTTTTTTTGAAGTTTTTCTTTAAATAAACAAAATACTTTTGGGGGTTCAGAAGGCTTTTCCCAAAAAAAAAGGGGCCCAAAAGGATGTTTTTGTTGCTCTGACCCCCAGTTACTCATGCCATCAGAGGAGGAAAGGGAACTGGTTAAATGGGCCCAAAAAACCCGGGGGGGGTTTCCCGGCAACGCCTTGCAGGGCCTCTTGTTTTGTAGCCCGCAGCCCCGGATGCAGAATTTTGGGACGAGAATTTAACGTTTTGTTGAGTTTATGAACCCCATTGGGTATCCAAACGGGGTTTTTTCCCGCGGAATTTGCTTGCGAGCGCTTTTTTACTGGACGAAAAGGGAAAGCGATGGTTTTAAGTGTCATTGCGGCTCCCCCCTCAAAAAGGGAAAGGAGGGGGGTCGCAGAAGTCCAGAGATTATTCTGAAACCCACTTTTCAGGGGAAACCCCGCTCCTCGTTTATCGCCGCAAAAAAGGTCCAAAACCTTCAACCCTGGCCTTTTTAAGAAAAGGCCATGTTTCCACCCAGCGATGTCATAACCCCGCCTTTGCCGTAAAACGCTTTCAGTAGAGGCAAAAAATCTTGGGGGTATTTAACCCCCACCAACATGTCTATCACATGCAGGGGAATAAAAGATTTTGAAATGGGGGGAAAACACTTGGGCAAAAAAGGCCACCGATGCCGGGTTTTCCAACCCTGCACCCCCTTTGTCCCCCGCCTCCTCCCCTTTTCCGCCACCCCCAAGCTTTTCCTCAGCTCCCCATGCCCTTCAGGCCCATGACGGGGATCACCTCCGCTTCGGGCCCCCCCCCCCCGGAGCCCGAGAACCACCAAAAACCACCAGAGACCCATCCTCCCCAAATTCTCCTTCCCATTTTGACGCCCTGAAATTGCGTACGCGGCAGTTTTGACCCCAGCCTTTGTTACCAGGTTTGGGGCTAAAAACATTTTAAAACCCCAAACCACCCCAAAGCCAAAAGCCGAATGTGGGCATTGCCGGGTTTTGGCCTTGGAAATGTTTGCCTTTCCTTTGGGTGGACACAAAAGGGTTTTTTGCCCGTCAGGGCCCCCTCCCTTCCCCCCAATTACCAGATGCGGGCCCAGGCATTTTTTTTGCCAGAAAAGCCGCCCTGCCCGGGCCACCCAACGTGTCATCAAAAATTTTGAAGCGCTTTTGTCTGCATTTTTGTGTCCGGGAAAAGCCCTTTGGGACCACCGCCCCGGGACTAGTAAGCACCCCAAAGGCCGCTTTTATCCTGTGACAGCCGGGGGTTTGAGCTAGGGGGGATGCTCGGGTGGGACGGGGGGCCTCGGGTTTGGGCAAAACGCTTAAAAAAACCCGCAGGGATGGGCCCCAAAGGGTTTTTTCCCCCAAGGTCCTCGGGTTTGGCATCACGAGCCCAGGGGGAAAACCCGGGCCGTTTTGAAATTAATCTGTCTTGGACACCGTCCACACACGGCGGGACTGGGGAGGGCTCTCAGAAATGGGGTCCGAGAAACTGGCGGGATGAAAAGGGGGGAAACCTTGTGCCGGGAAGGTGGTGGGCGATAATGGTCGAATCTGTTGGCCCCCTTTAAAGGATTTTTGGGCTGGAGCCCCACCCCTTGCCTGGAAATGTCATGAACCTTGGTTGCCAAAAAATTTCTAAAGCGTACCCGGGTTTCCGGAAAATGCCTGCTGAAGAAGGCTCGAGGTCTGGTTTAAATTCCCGCCATTTGCCCCCTGTTTTTGCCCCCGCCTGGCTGCTTTTGCAGGTCAGCTGGGCCCTTTCCCCATCAATGCTGATTGTTGACGGGGGCACACGCGGGAAAATTCCCCCTCCACATGCCCCAGCGATTGTGGCCCAAGCAGCGCAATGCCTTACGCGTACAAAGGGGACACAGGGCCCCTGAAAAAGCGGGGGGCAGACCTCGGGTGTTGAGCCCCCGGAGAGGGGAGGAAGGTAAAGAGCCCCGCACCATCTTTCCATTTTTGAAGAAGCCCCCAAAAAATGGTCAGTCGGACAACCCCCTTGTCAGATGACCCATGTGGTGTTGTTATTTTCTGGAACGTCTTTTGCCCCTCTGAAACATCGGTCCCCCAGCGAGGGGGGAGGAAAAGGAACAAAATGCGGAAACGGGGGCCTTTTCTCCGTCAAATTCCAAAAGGCCGACATTTTTCAAAATTTTTCATCATCTTCTTTTGGCAGTGGTTCAGGGCCCAAAGGGCTAGTGAAAGGGGGGCACCTCAGCTCTAGGGTGATCATCTAGGCAAGTCAGGGTTTGTTTTGAAGCTTTTGGAAGGAAGCGGAGGAGGAGGAGGGGGGAGGTATTCATAGGGCACCCACGTCCCCCCTTGGAAAAGGTTGGGGGGAAAATTTTAGGGGGGGTGAGGAAGATGAGTTTCTAGGCCCCCCCAAAAAAAGGGGTTGGGAACTCAAGGCTCCACCCCTCAAATAGTGCTTGGGTGCTTTCCCTTTCCACCAAAAAGATCCTCGCATTAAAAGGCCCTCAAAAAAGAAAAAACAGTTTTCTGGGGGGCCACCCCCCTGGATCCCCTGGGACAAAAAAAACTCGGCCCCTTTCCTTCCCCCCACCCAAATAGAGAGTAAAAAAGGGGGAAATGGGGACCCCCCTCATTTATCAAAGGAGACACTGTTTTGTCTGCTTTTACCTTTTTCAAATTCACGGTGGAACAACGCCCAGAAAATGCCCGCAGTAGAGGGGCCAAGTAGCCGTACGGGGAGCAGTGCCGCAGCAGGGAAGGGGGCAGAAAGGCCCAATGGGTGACCTCTGGCAATCTTTATTTTCCACCTCAAACGCATGCAATCAGGCCACAGATACCACCCAGAGACCCGCTTAAGGGTCATGGTGCACGTTAACTGCGTCCCCAACACCGGGTGTTTTTGTATGTGTTCCGGGACCCAAAAGATTCTGGGGGATCCAAAATGGACGGGAAAGGCCCCAGCTTGGGTCGCCCCCAAAGAGGTGTTGTCCCCCGCCCCGCAGGGCCCGCTTTATATCCCGAGGGAACCTTTTTTCACAGCCGGAGGAGTTTATTAAAGACAAAAAGCAACCCGGGGTTTCCCCAGATAATTTTGGATCGTTTGGGTTTCATCAAGAAAAAATCAGGGGATGGATTCTGATGATGTTATGGCCCCCCAAATTGGGCCCCAGGGCACCGGGTTAGTTTTTGGTTTTACTTCCATTCCCCTTTCCAAAACAGAAATGGTTTCCCCCTTTAAAAAAATATTTTTTTAAAAAGATCATTTTTTTAAATGCAATTTTTTATTCTCAATTCCCAACATTAAATTTTTCTGGTTTTGCTGTGAGGAGCCCAAAAGAAAACCAAGGTTTTTATGACAAAACCCTATTCCATTTTTCACCCCTTTATCTTTTGAATTTTTTACATTGTCAAGGGGTTTTGGGGGCATGTTGGGCCCCACAATTTTTTTAAAAGTGGCCCGAGAAGTCATATTTTTAATTTTTTTTTTTGGGCATGTTTCTTTTTGAGAATTTCAGCAATTAAATTTGGGCCTTTGGGAACAGAAATGTTGGGGTTCTAAAATGGCATTTCTCCTTCACAATTTTTAACAGTGGTGAGAAGTTCCCTTTTTTTAATTTTTTGGGGGCCCTGCTGCTTTGAAATGGAGCAATACTACAGGGCCTATTCTAAAAAAAGTTGTTTCAATAAATTTTTTTCTTCACAATGTCAAAAAAGGGGTCATGGGGCCCTGTTTTTGGGAAATTTTTGGGGGGATTTTGCAGTGGGCCTGCAGCTTTTATACAAAGGGCCTATTATAAAAAATGTTGTTTCTAAAAGAAAATTTTTTCTTTACAATTTTTCCAAAATGGCTAAAGGGGATGTTTTTTTTTTTTGGAGGCATTTTGCTGTACATGCAAATATACTACAGGTCCAAATTTTAAAAAATGTTGTTTCTAACAGACCCTTTTGTTTTTCACAATGGGGCAAGAGTGGCTCAAGGGGGATGGTGCTAACAGGGAAAAGGGAAAAAGGTAGGACCTGTTTAAAGGGGGACATATTGCAAAAAAGACTTTTTTTTGCCAAAATTTTAACATTGCAAACAATCCCTTTATTGAAAACAACCCCTTTAATACAATTAAAAAAAAGAAACAAAGACATGGTGGGGTTCCATTCCCATTTTAAAAAAAGTGTTTTCTAGGGAAATTTAATACTAAAAAACTTTTCATGTACAAAATACTGTTAAAAAAAATTTTTGAATTGGACAAAGGGGGGTCCCGGGAAAAATTGACCAGGGTGTAGGGGTTTTTCAAACATGGAGTATGGGGCACGGACAGAGAAAAAAGAAAAGAGACCATTTCCCCCGCCCTTGAGTAAAATGAGAAAAAATGCCAAGATAAAGGGCAACCCGGGTTTTAAAGGAGCGTTTAAACCCCCAGTATTTCAAGTGAAACTCAATTGGTCCACACCCATACGGAAAGGGGGAAACGCTACCCCGGAAATTTACCCGTGTATGAGGAAGGGGTGGATTCTCCCTTCCCTTCCCCACTCTGCTTCCCTCAAGCAGTTTTCGTTTTCTGCGTCATCAGGGAATTTTTAAACCTTTGGGGTTTTAAAAGATGACGGATGCCGCCCGGGCTCTCACCCCACCCACCCGTAACTCCGGCCCCGGGTTATGCTGGGGCCCAGGACAGGTAAAAAGTCAAGTCCCGTGGAAAATAAAATGGTGGTTGAAATCTCCTTTTTCCGGGCCCTTTTTTAAAAACCCCGGGGGTTAAGCAGGTTTGGGGTCATGCGTGGCCCGGACAGGGATAGGGCAAAAAGCCAGTGAAACTAAAAGGTGGTTGAAAGGGCTCCTTTTTTCCCGGGACCCTTTTTAAAACCCGGGGGTCATGCAGGGTTTTGGGGGTCTTTCTGCGTTCCAGGAAAAGGGATATTAATTCCAGTTCAAGTTTAAAATGATGGTTCAAATCAAACTGCCTTCTGGCACTTTTTTAAATTTTTTGGGGGATGCGTTTTAAAGGGGCTTTCTGGGGTACAAGCAGGGAAAGTGAAGGGTGGTTTTTTTTTCTGGGGGTTTTAAAACCCTAAGTGTTTCCTAAGATGTTCACGACCATTTGAGTTGTGGATATTTTCCGTTTCCACCCTGTTTGGGTTGAAAGAATGAAGGTTTTGTTGCTCTCCCAAAGCTTTAATGGTCTCGCTCATAATGGTGTCACTATCGAAAACCTATCGATGGGGGCCCGATATGACTTCGCTGTTGTGAAGCCAACGAAATCGCTAAACACTAATGACTTTTTTTTTTCAGTATTTTTCAATAAGGCATTAATTTTTTATGCTTAAGCACCCCCGAACGTCAAGGGACGGGAATGTTTTTGATGTCCCAAAAATATATTGTTCGTTTGTTTTGGGGGGGAGGGCTGTTTTTTGGTTTTTGCACCCACCCACTTCACAGTTTTTAAAACGGCAGTGGTTCAGAAGTTGGTGCCTTCATCCCTGAAGTATGGGAAGGGAACAATCCGGGAGAGGAAACAATATGCAACAATGTGTGGGACCCTGCTTTGATGCCCTTTGATGTTCGGAGGTGGCTTAACCCATTTTGATCAATATGTGAACTAAAAACCTCAAAAATTTTTCATATATCCTAATAGCAGAAAGGCTTTTTAAAAAATTCCCTATCCCCCCTTTGTAGTTTCTCTATTTATAGTGTGCCAATGATATTGGAATGTTATGTATATTACAGCCAACTAGTGTGCCCCTATGTCATTTTTTCAAAATGTTTTTTGTGTACAAAACCATAAGTTTTAGTAGACCAGGCATGTCAGGGCAGAAACGTATCCCCGTATGGTTTGCTACAAGCAAGGGGCTCTGTGGGTTTCCCAGGGCTGATGTGCACCCTTTCCCTCGGGCTTGTTCGGGTCACCGGGTGTCACGATCACCCGACAGAGAAAGGGAAACCCTTTGATTGCCTGCTATGAAGTGTTTCAATCAAGGGTTAAAGCACCGGGACGGAAATTTTGAGGGGCTGTGCTGGGAACAGGGCCCTATGTACAGCCCGTTCTCAGCACTGCAGCGGGTCGGGCGCCGAAAATTTCCGAAAATTGGCAGCGAACACCGAAAAGGGCCCCCCGTCCCAAAAAACGGTGGGCGGTCATTAAGGGGTTAAACAATATAGCGGGGGATGCGCCTGATACAAGCTGAAAAGATGCCAATCTGTCACAGTCCCCCTTTAAAATGCCCAAAATTTTTCCCACCATAGATTTTTTAATGAGTATTGCTAGGGTTGCCCTCGAAAAAGGAAACGGGTCTGAAGGGCCCCCCAAAGGGTTCGGCTTTCATGGGGCCCGTTCGCTTTCTCAGAACTCCTATAGAACAGAAATGAGAGACGTGCACGTTCAGATCTGCATTCTGAGCTATAACTGTCAAGGCCAGCTCCTGAAATAGGTGCGGGTCCCAGAAGTAGGATCCATACCTTTTCAACTTTAAAGGCATATGTCAGCAGTACAGCAATATACCATTAAAGTCTATAGTGGGAACATGTCTTTAGGTTGTCTTACTATGCACCTTTGCTCATATTCTTATTTCCCATCGAAACCAGTCAGAGTTCTTCTTTTATTTTTTTAGCCAGGTCAGAACTTTTGATACACAAAGCCCTCATTATTCTTAATATTTTTTTCTAAATGGTAATGTGTTATTGATCTGAAGAAAGTAGAAATGTTGATGTATTCATTTTTGATCAATAGAAAATTTCCCACTGAGAATACGTTAGCTATCTCATCTTCTTCCCTAGCTCACAGCTTTCTCAGCTCAGTAGCAGAAGAGATACTGTAAGTGAAAGCTGCAAAGGTACTTGGCCATGCAGAAAATCTAAAATGACTCATCGAATAAGTACTCCTTGGAAAACATTTCCTTTTTGTAAAAATGAATATAACCCTGACCATATTTATTCTTATTACAATTTCCCAAATGTGAATCTCATCTGTGAAGTGTGTTGCAGCTGGGACCTCTTGTTGTCTTCCTTCAAAGGATTGCTCTTATTAAGACTTATGCTCAATCCTAAGAATGCCTTTGAAAAATTGCAGATGTTTTACAGAGAATGGACTTTGTGAAAGCATGATACTGTTATTACTCATTCAAATATATAACAGGATAGATGTGATTCCTCTCAGGAGAGAGACTATAGAGGGTGTTGAGGTTGCAGTCGCACCCAGGCTCTGGTGTCTAAGAGGAATAAAGAATTGTAAGCAGGAATGTATTCTGTTTGCAGCTCTGTTGCTATAATATCATATAGATCAGACTCAGGAATTAACAGCAATTCTGTTAATATTTAAAGAATATTAAATGAGTGGACAGAAAATTATATCGAAAACCTTATGCTTTATAAAAGAGGTGTCAAACTGGTGTTGGCGAGGGGTGCCTGGGGCCCACCAGTGGATTTGATCCTTGGGGCCTTTAGAGTTGATTCTTGGTGCTTACCAGTGGAGTTGATTCTTGGAGTCGACCAGTGGAGTTGATTCTTGGGCCCACCAGTGGAGTTGATTCTTGGTGCCCATAATGGAATTGATTCTTGATGGCCACCAGTGGAGTTTATTCTTGGGGCCCACCAGTGGAGTTGATTCTTGGGGCCCACTTGTGCAGGTAATTCCAGGGGCACACCAGTGGAGGTGATTTCTGGGGCTCACCAGTGGAGGTGATTCTTGAAGCCCATCAGAGGAGTTGATTCTTGGGGTCCACAATGGAGCTGATTCTTGGGGGCCCCACCAGTGAAGTTGATTATTGGTCCCCACTAATGAAGTTGATTCTTGGTGCTCACCAGAGGAGTTGATTCTTGGTGCCTAGCCTACAGCTACTGTACATGACTGCACATACAACACATAACTCTTGAACCCTCCCTCTTGCATTTTGCATCTTTTTCTCTGCCTTTCTCTCTGAAAAGCAGCCCCAGGCCTGGAATTCTCAGTGGCCCAATATGCCCAAGAGTCCACCATGCCAATAGATTTTCCCTGCTCCTCTGTGGGCCAGTCTGAGCCTGTGTCAAACTACTTTTCACTGAGGGCTTCATCAGCAATATAGTTGTCCTTGAGGGCTATGGTGTGCCCTATCATCATTAAAAGGCCAATATGACCTGCCAAATATCCTAATAGCCAGCTCCTTCCACCTCGTTAGCACCGAGCTTCCTACTTTGGAGGGTGGTCATGGTGTCTGGACAGGGCTGTAAACTGTGCCACCTCCTATGACTTGCTGAACAGATCAGACTGGAGGTGTCCATCCAAGCTTTGAAACCAAGCTGGCGCCCATTCTCTGTGCGGGAGCCACTACTTTTAGCACGTGCTGGCCTGTGAACCTTGAGTTTGACACGTGCTTTAGAATAATCAGTGGCTAGATAAATTGTAGTTTCTTGCTGAATTTGCAAAAAATGTAAATAAACAATACGCCAACAATGTACGCCAACTAATAGTTGGTCTAAAACAGCTCGACAAGTTTTAAGATAAGCAAAGTTATCAAACTGCATGAGCCACTCTGATTAATCTATTGTGTTTCAAGAATGCCTGTCTAACTTTTAGACAGCAATAGTAAACGTGTATGGCCACTGTATGGCATTGTTAGTATTTTTAGGCCAAAATCAGTAGTGGTGTCAGGTGTAGGATTGATTAAAAACATTAAACCCTGTTCATACTGTTTATAACCATTGATTATATCTAGAAACTGTATATGTACTGTGTGCATAAAAACTTCTTTATTCCTATTACCCTTGACCAGTTTAATTCAGATAAAATACTGTACTTGTTATGAGAGAGGTGAAGACATTACATGGATTTCATAATGGTCAAAAAATATTAGCTTATACAGCAAAAGCAGACAAAGATGGTGCAGAGTACATTCAAACCAACACCCAAGCCAGATGTATTTCACTGAACAAACAACTCCATTTGAGGAAATGTGTTTTGCTGAGACTGTGCAATATTTTGCACCACATGCAGAAATGAAGGAGTGACGTACACTCACCGGCCACTTTATTAGGTACACCATGCTAGTAACGGGTTGGACCCCCTTTTGCCTTCAGAACTGCCTCAATTCTTCTTGGCATTGATTCAAAAAGGGTTTGTTGCAACGATGCTCAATTGGTACCAAGGGGCCCAAGAGTGCCAACAAAAAATTACCCACACCAAGACACCACCACCACCAGCCCGAACCCTTGATACAAGGGAGGATGGATCCATTTCCCTTTTATGTTGTTGACGCCAAATTCTGACCCTACCATCCGAAAAGTGGCAGCAGAAATCGAGGAATCATCAGACCAGGCAACGTTTTTCCAATCTTCTACTGTCCAATTTCGAGAGCTTGGGCAAATTGGAGCCTCAGTTTCCTGTTCTTAGCTGAAAAAGGAGTGGGCACCGGGTGTGGTCTTCTGCTGCTGTTTTGCCTTCTGCCTCAAAGTTCGCCGTTTCTGTGCGTTCAGAGATGCTCTTCTGCCCACCTTGGTTTGTAACGGGATGGCTATTTGAGTCACTGTTGCCTTTCTATCAGCTCGAACCAGTCTGCCATTTTTCCTTTGACCTCTGGCATCAAAGGCATTTCCGGTCCACAGGACTGCCGCTCACTGGATGTTTTTTCTTTTTCGGAAAATTCTCTGTAAACCTAGAGATGGTTGTGCGTGAAAATCCCAGGAGATCAGCAGTTTCTGAAATACTCAGACCAGCCTTCTGGCACCCAAAAACCATGCCACGTTCAAAAGGGACTCAAATCCCTTTCTTCCCCATATGATGCTCGGTTTTTAACTGCAGGGAGATTTTTCTTGACCATGTCTAATGCCTAAATGCATGAGGTTGCCGCCATGTGATTGGTGATTAGAATTAATGTTAACGAGCAGTTGGACAGGTGTACCTAATAAAGTGGCCGGTGAGTGTATTATCACCATATATGAATATGTATTTGATTTACCTTATAAACTTGCCTCCCCCAAAGCTAATTAACCAATGATCAAACAACACATGCTATGACAAATACTTGCGTATCAAATGATATAAAAGTTTGTACTTCCTGAAAATAAAGCAGAACTGCTCTCCAGACAACTCTGTGTGGATGGTAATTCTTGGGATCCCAGCTGTTTACAGCAAACTTATACCATAATTTGGAACAGAGATAGCAACTGGATCAGGAATGGATTGAAAAGGGAAATCTTACCTTATCAGTGGAACCCACACAAAGAAAAGGCTCTCATTAAGGGACTCTGGCCAGGCAAAAAAATTGTCTAAGCAATTTAGGCTCTGATTAACAATTTTCAGTAGTGTCATGACTGTTTGGTGTATCGGACAAACACTGTCGAACTTTACTGTATGCTATTCACTGTAATAAGATCTGTTAGGTTTCCTCCGGGGTTTAATGAACAAACAAAGTCAATCTGAACAGAGCTTTATAACTCTCTATTCTTAGAAGCCTCTTATTTAGATTTTATACGTTAATCTATTTTGGTTACTTTCTGAAGCAAGATAATAAATACATACAGTATTGGACCCACATAGAGAATATCTGAACTCTAAACTGAATTTCTGATTCAATTCTTCTGACACAAGGCCTACCTTGGATGATGTGGACACCTTTGGTTGCAAAGGATGTGACTGGCTAAACTGAGAGGCAGAGTCTAAATGATTCTCAGGTTTTTATTCCTTATCATTATGCAAGGTGTGGGGGTCAGCTTCGTCATAGGGACCATAGACATGGCAAAGTTCAAATTTAAACGGGTTTTATTACGTAAGTCCATAGATAACATAAATGGCTTTTAGTCAGCAGGGTGTAAACAAAACAGAAAGGCAACCTTGCATCAGGCTCCACACAGGTTAACATACACTTGTTAAGCTCACCAACAGAGTCTCAGGCAGTACATAGGATGCTGTTTAAATAGCTTCTCTGGACAGATCAGCCCAGCAGACCTTCTCCACACAACTCCAGGCTTGGAGTCACACACCACAATAAGACTGCTCCAGTAAAAAGCCGGCCCAGAATACCATTGCTCTAAGCAGTGATGCTAAAATAAACAACATGTTTGTAACCTAAGGTTACCGACCTATTTACCCGTCTTACTTCACCGTAGCCCTGAACCACAGTGACACATATCGGCCCTCGATGACCAGGCCTTGTGCCTTGTCACATACGCCCCCCCCTGCCCAAAGCCGAGAGGCTGGGAACTTTTGCCCATCAGACAGTGCACTCTTGATAACGCGTTTGCATTACCATGCAGTTTACCAACCCTATGTTCTACATTGAACGAGAAATCTTGCAATGCCAGAAACCAGCGTGTTATTCTGGCATTGTTTCCCTTTTTTAACCTCACCCACTTCAATGGGACATGGTCAGAAATCTGCTTGAATCTTCCTCCCAATAGATAATACCTTTGTGTGTCTAATGCCCACTTAATGACCAGGCACTCTTTCTCCACAATGGAGTAATTTTTCTCTGCCGGAGAAAGTTTGCAGCTCAGATACATAACTCTACCCCATTCATGTCCTGTGACATTACGGCACCAAGGCCTACATCTAATGAATCAGTCTGGACTATGAACTCCTTAGAGAAGTCAAGAGCTATCAGAACTGGCTGTTTACATAAGGCCATTTTGAGATCACAAAAAGATTTTTCAGCCTCTGGAGACCATTTGACCATGACAGACTGGGAACCTTTTGGGTGTTCGGTTAGAGGGGCAGCTATCGTGCAAAGTCAGGCACAATCCCTCGGTACCAGCCTCCAATACCCAAGAATGCCCTTACCTGTCTCTTGTTAGTGGGTGTGGCCAAACTTGTATGGCTTCAACCTGTATTTTCCCTAAATGACTTCCCCAGTCATGACTGAATATGACAATGTCATCTAGGTACACAGCGGCATATTTCCGATGAGGGATCAGTATGCAATCCATTTCTCTTTGGAATGTGGCAAAGGCTCCCTGCAGGCCAAAGGTCATCCAGGTATATTGGTAGCAACCCTCAGAGGTGCAAAAGGAAGTCATCTCCTTGGCCTCCTTCGACAGGGAAATTTGCCAATATCCCTTTGTGAAGTCCAATGTGGTGATATAACTGGCTGGCCCTAGCCTTTCAATAAGTTTGTCTACTCCTGGCATTGGGTAGGCGTCCACATTAGAGACCTCATTGAGCTTCCTATAATCATTACAGAAGCACCATTCCCCACTTTGTTTTGGCACCAAGACTATTGGGCTTGACCACCCACTTTAGACTTCTCAATGACCCCCGGTTTTAGCATCCATTCCTCCTCCGGGATTCTATAAGGTTTTAAGTTTTGCCTAACATGAGGTTTCATGACAATCTGATGCTCAATCACAGAGGTGAGACCAGGTAGCTCAGTGAACATATCCTTATTCTGCTCTAATAGCTCCCTGCATTGCTGCTACTGAGAGGGTGTCTGCAATAGTGACATCTTGGAACCCACCGCTGACTAGATAAGTAAACACGGGTTAACTGCCGAGTCCCTATCCCTCCAGGGCTTTATGAGGTTCACATTGTACATCTGCATAGGCTCCTTTTGCCTGGTTGGTGTATTTTGTAGTTGACCTCATTTACCTTCTCAAGGACCTCAAATAGTCCCTGCCCCCTCATCAGGAATGTCTTGGGCGCTCAGCGAGCGGAAGGTGGATCCTCTGAGGAGATGGCATACCATACGCCGGGGAGCGGGGTCTAAGGGGCCCCCTGCATTCACCGGAGCCTGCCGCAAGGCAGGACGGACTTTGCCACAGGAAATCCCCCAGATTGCTACCCCCCAACGTAGGACCCAGAGGTGACAGCCGAAACCTGGTAGAGTAGACTCAGAGTAACTGGAGCATAGAACTGGAGCTGGGCAGAACCGGACGTTGCAGATGCAGAACGGCATGATAAACGTAGATGATAAAAGTAGGCAGGAACAGGAATGCAGATGGAACGTACAAGGTATTCGCTAGAGAGTACAAAGATGTCATTAGGGAAACAGCATCCTTAAAAAGCTCCTGCAAGGATTTGATTGGAGGAGCACAATTACCTGTTGTTCGCTGGCCCTTTAACTCCAGGGAACTGTCGTGCGTGTGCTCCTAGTGGGGAGGAAGATGCAAAGGAGCGCACCTGCTGAGGAGGAAGCAGGACGGGAGCAGGTGAGCATGGGACAGGCAGGATCTGGGAGCAAACAGCAGCTCTGGGCACAGCGCGGGTACGACCAGCAGCTGGGTAACGGACGTACCTGCAGTCTGGGAGACAGACCGCAGCACGAGCCATTACAAGGAATTTGCTTTCCATGGTATTAGTACGAGCACTCGATCACCAGGGTGGAACTGCCTAATCCTGGCTGTTCTATTATAAACCCTACTTTAGGCTTCTTGGACATGGTGAAGATGGGCCTTAACTATGGTCATAACATTTGCTATCCTCTCCTGCATTTGGACAACATGCTCAATTATACTTTTGTATGGTGTGGTCTCGCTTTCCCAGGTCTCCTTAGCTACGTCAAGTAACCCATGAGGATGCCGCTCGTACAGCAGTTCAAAGGGTGAAAGCCCTGTGGAGGCTTTAGGGACTTCCCTTACAGAGAACAACAGATAGGGTATAAACAGTATAAAAACATTTCCACTACCTTTCTGAGCATGGCCTTTTGTGCTTTATTGAACCGCTCTACTAGCCTATCAGTTTGCGGATGGTACACTGAAGTCCATAGCTGCTTTATGCTCAAGACTTTACATAGCTCCTTCATAACCCTGGATATGAAGGGTGTTCCTTGATCGGTCAAGATCTACTTTGGAAAACCTGTTCTAGAAAAAATATGTACCAACTCTCGTGCAATGGATTTGGATGAGGAGTTTCGTACTGCTTCTGGGTAACGGGTAGCATAGTCTAGGACCACCAAAATGTATTAGTGGCCTCTAGTCGATTTCACTAGTGGGCCCACCAGATCCATTGCTATACGCTCAAAAGGGGTCTCTATAATGGGCAGAGGTACTAATGGGCTACGAAAATGAGACACTGGTGCGGTTAATTGGCAAGTTGGTCAGGATTAGCAAATATCTAGTATTTCCCGTTGACATCCTGGCCAATAAAATCTTTGCAAGATTCACTCCTGGGTCTTCTTGGAGAACACCATTTATTACAGTGACGTTTTCCATGGCTATTTTTAACGTCATATCTCTGAGATGGTCGGTCCCAAAATTCTCATGGGACACCTCTAGATCAGGGATATTAGCTTCATGGGATGATTCCTCATCCTCATTCCCAGCTAACACCATCAAAGAAAATCCCTGTGTATCTTCAATATAGTTGCTAGTAGTAAAAAGTTGTACCGTGAAAGCCATAGAAAGTAGAAAGATATGAGAAATCAGGCGGATACTTTTTAGGAAAGCTAACTGAATATATTCGATAGTGACTTTGAGAGGACTAGCTCTCTTCTTCAGACTAAAGTTATACAACAAACTGAAAAATACACAGACTTTTTATACACACAAAGAAAATGGTTTCTTCAAAGGATCTTAGAATTCTTAAAAATACAAAAAATGCAAATAGTACCAGCAGTATTTAAAAACCTGTCAAGAATTAAACAGTCCTGGAAACTGTGAGGCGTGAGGTGATGATCAGTAAATATTTCCCTTATCTTTTATATGCAATCAGGGGAGATTTGTTGCACTCACGGGTTCACACTAGCTTGACATGAAGCTGGCATGAATAATTTAACCCATTTTGCAGAGTTTTAATATTTTTGCATTAATTTAATTCCCATTCCTTCCTCTCCCTCGGAGTCTTAAAATCTCCCATTAAGACCTTTACCTGCAAATCTTCCATGGAATGATTTTCTCCAGAGAAAGGGTTCGGCCACTAGCAGATCAGTTCTGTTTTTGTTAATGGTAGAATCTGTGTGAGTTCTGCGCTGGCTGGGGTCTCGGGCCCTTTTTTCACCCCACATAGAGGCCTGTGGTAGGACACTGCACACACATAATCAGATACCCCAAACATTGCTAACCTCAGAAAAATGTGTCCCCATTAATTCTGTTGCACCTGCTGGGAACTGTGAGACAGGTACACTGTCAGCCAGTGTGGATGTGTCTGCAGGCCCTTGCACCTGTTCTGCAGGCAGGGTGAGGTGCTATTTTCAGTTGGGGCCTTCAGGCGCTCCGGACAATAATGCGCCGCAGGTTTGGCGGTTGCCGAAAGGAGAGGAGAGGGGGGATTTGGAATATGTCTTTGAGTCTATTGTCCCTATGTAGCACAGGTTGAAGTTCCTTGGCAGTCTTTCGTAGGATCTCCAGCTGTGGGTTGTAGGTGACAACTAGGCACTCGTTCTTCCTTTCTGGGTCTCTTTGTATGTGAGCAGACTGTCTCGTTGATGGCGGCCGCTTTGCTGATTTGGTTGTCAGTCAATTTTTGGTCTTTTATCCAAGTTTGAGAAATTTTGTCCTCAGATCCAGAAGGTGTTTGTCCAGGTCTGCTTTGCCCGGAGCAAATACGATTGTACCTTTATACCTGGCTGTATATAATGGGACTGTTTTGTGTCCCTTGGGGTGGAAGCTGTCATTTCTGGGGTAGGCCGTTCTGTCTGTCGGTTTGTGGTATACTGATTTAGAGTAGCCGGTGGTTCTTTGATGTGTATTTAGTAATCCAGAAAGTGGGTTTTGCTCTCTGAATAGGTAAGTTTAGGTTAATGGTGGGGTGAAAGTTATTGAAGTTTATTATGGAATTGAATTAGGCCTCCTCGCCCGCAGTCCAGATGACAATGATATCATCAATATAACGGAGGTACATCATGGGTTTGGTTTTTGCATGTTGATAAATATGCTCCTTCCAGTTTCCGCCATAAAGAATTTGCATATTGGGGCGCACATCTGGACCCATGGAAAGTTCCCATTTGCTGTAGATACAGATCTTCTCCCCAAAAAATAAAATAGTTGTGGCTGAGTATGAACTGGATGACTTTTGTGACTGGTTTCGTTGGGAGGTCTTGTTTTCTCTAGGGGCACCTGACATGCTGCAACTCCATCCGTGTGGGGAATGTTTTTATAAAAGGATTCTACATCCCTGGTGGCCCAAAAGGTGCCCTCAGAAGTGGACCGAGGGCATTGAGTTTTGTTAAAAAGGTCTGTTGTGTCCTGATGTAGCTTGGAGTATCTTTGACCAGGGGTTTTAGGAGATTTTCCACCCAACCTGAGATATTCTCTGTCAGTGTCCCAATGCCCGAAATGATAGGGTTGCCATCTTTATGGATCTTGGGGAGCATATAGAAGCAGCCCGGCTTGGGATCCTCTGGGATAAGCAATTCCACTTGCTTCCGGACCTGAATTGGAAACTTTTTTATCATATTCTTTAGTTGTTTCATATAGGCCTCTGTGGGATCATTTCCAAGTTTGCAGTAGTGGATGGGATTTGACAGTTGTCTGTTCGCTTCCTGGATATAGTCAGAGATGTTCATCATGACTATTGCGCAGACACTGCAGACACATCCACACTGCTGACAGTGTACCTGTCCCACAGTCCCAGCAGGTGCACAGAAATAGGGGGACATTTTCCTGCAGGTCTAGCAATGTGGAGTATCTGATTATGTGTATGCAATATCCTACCACAGGCCTCTATTTTGGGGGAAACAGGGGAGAGACTCAGCCAGCGCATGAACTCACACAGATTCACCATTAACAACAACAGAACTGATCTGCCAGTGGCCGCACAGTTCTCTGGAGAAAATCATTCCATGGAAGATTTGCAGGTAACGGTCTTAATGGGAGATTTTAAGACTCCGAGGGAGAGGAAGGAATAGGAATATAAATTAATGCAAAAATTTAAAAATCTGCAAATGGGTTAAATATTCATGCCAGCTTCATGTCAAAGCTATGTGTGAACTGTGAGTGCAACAAATCTCCCCGATTGCATATAAAGATAAAGGGGAAAAAAATTAAATGATCACTCCCGTCACGCCTCACAAGTTTCCAGACTGTTTAATTCTTGACAGGTTGTAAATAACTGCTGTACCTGTATTTTGCATTTTGTTATTTTTAAGAATTCTAAGATCCTTTGAAGATCCATGTCTTGTGTGTATAAAAAGTCTGTGTATTTTCAGTTTGTTGTATAACATCAGTCTGAAAAAGAGAGAGCTAGTCCTCTCGAAAGCTCACTATCAAATATACTCAGTTAGCCTCTAAAAGGTATCGCCTGATTTCTTCACTATTCTACTATCTTCATTATACACATGAACTTTCTCTTTATTATCCTTCTCAGGATTATCAGTGACCCTTTGGAGGCCCACAGTTATGGCCTTACTCCACAAGTCCCAAAACACTGGTTTCCTGTATGGTTTTAATGCCAGCCAAGTGCAGCTGTATTTTTGTGGTTGTGGCAGTAGTACCAAATTGAAGAGACACAGAGTGATAGGGGAAGGGTCCCTAAGTAACTTGGAATAGCAAAACATCGCGTGAAAAAGAAATGCTTTAGCATGTGCTGGCTGTTTAACATGTTGGTAGTCGGTGTGAGATATAGGAAGCACCAGCATGAAGAAAGTTTTAGGAAACAGGACTATGAACAGGAAAACCGAAGAGCACATTGAGTGGGTTAATTGGCGCAAATTTATATAGACTCAAACTAACAGCTTTAAAATTTATCATTCACATAGTTCAATATGTTAAAAATCAGAACTAAAATAATATAATTATGTATTCATACTGGATACCTTTATCCATACTGTTATAATAATACAGTTCATTGCTGCACAGTCAGTACACTCAGTAAATGCTTATGTGATGACCTCAGGATATGAAAAAGTAAATTATCTTATAGTAACTTGAATATTACTATAACTTCTAGAAATATTTCTTTCTATGACTGCAGTGCATCAAGTTTCTTTGTATGGCTTTGTGATTTTCAGTAGTACATATAGCCAGAGCCAGCATTGATATTTATATATGAGGGAGAAGACTGAGAAAGGAAGCTTTTGTGCTCTGGTATGATCGGAAATGAACCAGAGTTACCTAGCAACACCTGTCATACTGAAAGGAAAAAGGAGCATTTTATCTCACATAGCTCCTAATCATTATTTGTTAGTCTATTAATGTTAAAGGATATGTTACATACATTCTTTCATGTGTCAGTTGCTGCGTCGGTTTAGAATTTCTCCTTTTCAACTTTGAGAGCTTTTTTTACTGAAAGAGTTAGTCTTTATACTAACGGGTGACGGGGGACGTGTGGTATTCAGAATGATAAAGGTAATTTAGCTGCGTTCTGTGTGTGGGTGGCAGTTCAACACTACATAGGTGACTATAAGCAATGGGAAAACACAGAAATATAATAGGTTTATTTTTTGATTGTATTGATCACACAAAAGCATAAAATGAGAACATTTTCTGTTTCCCGACATTCACAATTGGGAGAAATTCTCATTAGAGGCAGGAAATATACAGTGTAGGAGTTACAGGAAATCATTATTGTGCTTTCTGTGTTGGAAGCCCTGATGTACTTTTTTTTATAGTTTTACTAAAATGCACATTTTACATATTGTGAGTTCTTGAAAAACAGTGGAGCATACGCTTGTTTATTGTCACTATTTAGGGATAATTTAGTAACAACATACCACCTTAGATTGTCTAAACTTTCTGGAGTTAAAGGGGGTGGTCCACGAGTTGAAAAGCTTGGACTCCTAAGTATTAACTCCTTAACGACCGTCAAAAGACGGTGGGCATTTCAGGTCATTCGACTGCAGCGACGTCTTTTGGTGTCGCTGCAGATATCGAAGTTTGCGGCTCCGGGCGCCGCAGCAGCCCTCAGAACGGGGCTGTGCTACACAACCCTGATCCCAGCGCAGCTCCTGCAAGCGCCAGGGAGCAGTGGAACCTCTGCTCCCTGGTGCTTTAACCCTTTGATTGCTGCAGTTCATCACCTAGAGTAGCCCCAGGGCTGTCTGTGTAACAAGCCAATGATCAGGACAGACTGTGTGCTGTCCTGATCACTGCCTGTGTCAGACTGACACAGATTATAATGTATTAGCATACATGAATATGCTAATACATTACCAAGTGTAAAAAAAGTAAAAACATACAAAGTGTAAAACATTTTTTAAAAATAATAACATAAAAATAAATAATAAAAAATAATTGTGCATACATTACACACAAAAAAAAACCTACACATATTAAGTATCCACACGACCGTAATAACCTGTAGAATTAATCTAACAAGTTATTAAGTGTGAAATGTGAACGGTGTTAAAAAAAAAAAAAAAAATTGTAAAAAAATTCTGCAATTATTTATAAGTGAATCTAAAATATTCCCCCATAAAGTACAACTTGTTTCGAATAAAATGAGGCCTCATACAACTGCATCATTGAAAAAATAAAAAAGTTACCACTGTTGAAACGCAAGGAGGCAAAAACTAAAAAAATTTTCTGGTCATTAACTACTTTTCAGGCGGTCGGCTTAAGGGGTTAAATAAGGCAAGCCAAAATGTAATCAATACGTTACAATACTGAATCCATGGGCATAGCTAAAGGCTATTGGACCATAGTGCAAAATGTGCCCCCTTTTCTCCAGGCAACGGCTCTCATGGCTGTGTACCACAGGTTTCCTTCTTAGTGTGACAGATGTCTGTGGTTACAAATTAAAGGAGTTGTCCAGTGAAAGAAAATACTGTAGTTATACTTCCCTCCCAGTTCACTGCTGCTGCAGCTCCTCAGGATCTGCTCGTCTCACTTCCAGGTTTTCATCCCGACACAAAGGAGAGGCCCATGCTTTTCCGGTGTGTCAAAACAAGAACCTGAAAGTGAAGAGGAGCTCCAGAAAGGCATTTGCATGTAACCTGTAGGTAAGTATCACCTTTTTCCAGATCCTGGACCAATTTCAAACTAATTCTGTTCCACTGGACAACCCATTTGAATAATAAAATCATGTTTTTAATGTCACAATATTCTCAGAGCCTTATTTTTATGTGGATGGAACTGTGTGAGGGATTGTTATTTGTAGGACAAATGCAAATGCAAATTGCTTTTTGCAAATACAAATGCAATTTTGGCACCAAACAGATTAAATAACATGATCATTTTATAGATTGGAGCATTATAGATGTGTACTTTTTCATCCTTTTTATTTTCTTTAATTTTTTACTAAATAAGGTGCTCCTTTATAAAGGAAACAGTGGTTTTGTGTTTGCTTTCATTTATTTATTTTTCTCTTTTTTTGTCTTGCTATGGACCCCTCCCTCCCAGTAGATCGGAAGGTATATATCCTACAAGTAGATAAATTCATAAGTATTTAGACCCCCTTACTAGATAGGTATATAGCCCCCAGTAGGTAGGTATATAGTCCCCCAAGTAGGTAGGTATATAGACCCCCAGTGCATGGATAGATGGCCCCACCCATTAGATAGATATATAGCCCCTTTCAGTAGGTAGATATTTAGCCCCCAGTAAATAAGTATATAGGCCCCCATTACCAAATAAAATAAAAATACTCATCTCTCCCCATTACCCCGCTGAACAGCACTCTTTAGGTCCTTGTGTCCGGCGTAAGCGGCATGATGACATTACCACATCATGTTTTATAGTGGATTTTCACCTAAAGACTATGGGCCACATGTGTGAAACGGTTTTGGTCTAAAACTCACTTTTTTCCCCATAGAAACCAATGGGCAAAAAAGTGAGTTTTAGACCAAAACTGTTTCATACATGTGGCCCTATGATTTGAATATTTAGTGCTTTCATTGTCATCACAAGAACTGTCGGTTTGTAACCACACATACCTGTAAAAGGGGGTTATGGGTTCCTTTTGAATCATATAACTTTTTTATTTTACACCACAATGGATGAAATGCTTGATGGTTGCGTACACTCTGATGTGCAACAAGCTTGATGATTATTGTTCTGCTGTGGGTCTCCAAAGGTTGTCCCGTGTCAAAGTTGTTCAAATAGCCATTTTATAACATTCTGCCCTATGTCTCTGCGGGTTTTGTAAGTTAGATATAGGGATACCTCTTAAAAGTAGCTTCCCTTGCAGCCAAATCCAACCCATTAAAGATCCAACCATGAAACATGACGAGCGGTTTAAGCCAAGAGAAAAGATAATCTTCTAAAAGAAAAAGTCAACCATCTGTAGACAGCTACTTCAGAGTGCGGAATCTCAATCGGTGAAGATCAGAGTCCAAGCTGATAGGGTGGGAGGTCTTTGATGTAGGTGGATAAAGTTTCTTTTTAAAGAGCACATCATAAAGGTGAAGGTAGATTGTAATGATCCATTGGAAATAGGATGTATAAATAGGATCTGAGAGCTGTGTCTCTAGTGCCACCTGTTGGAAATAGTTAGCATTTCAGCCACATCTGACCCATCAAGGAGCCTGAAAGGGAGGTCCTCGTTGACAAATGACATGGCCTCTCATGGCTCACTTCTAACTTGCAATAACAGCAGCACAGAGTTGCAATTTCAAAAATAATAATAATAATAATAATAATAATCTTTATTTATATAGCGCCAACAAATTCCGCAGCACTTTACAATGTAGAGGGTATAATTACAGACAAAAGACAGACGTCACAAAGTGAAAACTACTTACAGGTGAGACATAAGGTGTGAGGGCCCTGCTCACAAGAGCTTACAATCTATGAGGGTGCCTGGGGGAGATAAAGGGGGAGAAGTGCTAAATTTACAATGGTCCAGCCTTGTTTCATAAATATGGGGAGGTTTACATAAAAATTGGGTGCCTGTGAGTGCCCTAGTGTAGGGATTGACAGAAGTGTGTGTGATAGAAGGTGGAGGAATAGCAATTAGAGATCATGGTAGGCCTGCCTAAGAAGATGTATTTTCAGGACACTCTTAAAACTGTGAAGGCTAGGATTGTGCCTCATGGTACGTGGTAGGATGTTCCAGAGAATGGGTGCAGCATGTGCAAAATCTTGAAGACGGGCATGGGAGGTTTGGATGATTGTGGTCTGTAGTTTGATATCCGTATCTGAGCGTAGAGAGCGGGTAGGGTGGTATACAGAGATGAGGGAGGAGAGGTAGGTGGGTTCAGCACTGTGGAGAGCTTTCTGGGTGAAAGTAATTAGTTTATGCTGTATTCTGTACTGGATGGGCAACCAGTGCAGTGAGTGACACAGGTAAGAGGCATCAGTATAGCGGCTGGAGAGAAAGACAAGGCTGGCTGCTGCATTAAGGACAGATTGGAGAGGGGAGATTTTACAGAGAGGGAGATCGATAAGCAGGGAGTTACAGTAATCAAGACGAGAATGAATAAGAGCAACAATGAGAGTTTGAGTTGTTTCCACAGTGAGAAAAGGACTGATTATGGAGATGTTCTTGAGGTTCAGGTGACAGGAGCGGGCAAGGGAATGGATATAGGGGATGAAAGACAGATCGGAATCTAGTATAACCCCAAGACCGCGGGTCTGCTGCCTAGGTGTTATGGTGATGCCACACACTGAGATAGAAATAGTAGATGGGGGAAAAACAAGAAGTTCAATTTTAGTGAGGTTTAGTTGGAGATAGAGAGAGGACATAATGTCAAAGACAGCGGACAGACAGTCACTGGTGTGCTGTAGCAGGGCGGGAGTGAGGTCTCGGGAAGAGGTGTATAATTGGGTGTCATCAGCATAAAGATGGTACTGGAAGCCAAATCTACTGATGGTTTGGTCAATGGGGGCTGTATAGATTGAGAAGAGGAGTGGACCAAGAACAGACCCCTGAGGGACCCCAACAGCTAGAGGGAGAGAAGAAGAAGTAGAACCGCAAATGAGACACTGAAGAAGTGGTCAGAGAGGTAGGAAGAGAACCAAGCAAGAGCGGTGTCTGAGCATGCTTAGGAGAAGATGGTGATCAACACTGTAAAATGCTGCAGAGAGATCCAGAAGAACCAACAGCGAGTATTTGCCCTGAGATTTAGCAGTGTGGATGTCATTATAGACTTTAACTAGAGCAGTTTCCGTGGAGTGTATGGTGTGGAAACCGGATTCTAGAGGATCGAGAAGAGAGTTAGCAGAGAGATAAGACAAGAGTAGACCAAGCATTCCAGGTGTTTAGAGATGAAGGGAAGGTTAGAGACTGGTCGGTAGTTGGCAGCGCAGGACGGGTCCAGAGTGGGCTTTTTTAGTTAGGGGGTTATAGTAGCCTGTTTAAAGCAGGATGGAAAGATCCCAGTGGAGAGAGAGAGGCTACAGATTGTAATGAGGTGAGAAAGGACAGCTGGAGAAATAGACTAGAGAAGTTGGGAGAGAATGGAGTCGCTAGAGCAGGTGGTGGGATGAGCAGACAGGAGAAGCCTGGATACTTCTTCTTCTGTCGTTGGGTCAAGAGCTGAGAGCAAAATGTAAAAGGCTGTGCACATCTAAAATATAATTTGAAAACGTAAGCATAGGTGCACACTGAAAAGGCAATGACATACATCTAATACATAAATCAGTGGCACACTAAAGACTAAGTAAAACCTCAAGTTATATAGCAATATAGGAAATGCTTTACAGCTAAGGAAAATATGAAAAACCTGGGACTCTTAGTTTACAGTATTTGATCAAAGATTGTATTAAGCTCACCTCCCAACACATCAAGGGGTTCCCAGAGCAGGTGAGTCCCTACACTAAAACATGTTACCTTGCTGGAGTCCATTCAGACTGCCACTTCCCCAGGAGTGATAGGAACCTGCAATTGAATTAACCTGCACGGATTTAAAAGAGGTGGCTGAGTGCAGCAAGCCAATGAGATTGCCATCTCCCAAATAGACTACAAAATGTAAAAGGCTGTGCACATCTAATATATAATTTGAAAACGTAAGCATAGGTGCACACTGAAAGGCAATGACATACATCTAATACATAAATCAGTGGCACACTAAAGACTAAGTAAAACCTCAGGTTTTTCATATTTTCCTTAGCTGTAAAGCATTTCCTATATTCCTATATAACTTGAGGTTTTACTTAGTCTTTAGTGTGCCACTGATTTATGTATTAGATGTATGTCATTGCCTTTTCAGTGTGCACCTATGCTTACGTTTTCAAATTATATTTTAGATGTGCCCAGCCTTTTACATTTTGTAGTCTATTTGGGAGATGGCAATCTCATTGGCTTGCTGCACTCAGCCACCTCTTTTAAATCCGTGCAGGTTAATTCAATTGTAGGTTCCTATCACTCCTGGGGAAGTGGCAGTCTGAATGGACTCCTAGCAAGGTAACATCTTTTAGTGTAGGGACTCACCTGCTCTGGGAAGCCTTGACGTGTTGGGAGGTGAGCTTAATACAATCTTTGATCAAATACTGTAAACTAAGAGTCCCAGGTTTTTCATATTTTCCTTAGCTGTAAAGCATTTCCTATATTCCTATATAACTTGAGGTTTTACTTAGTCTTTAGTGTGCCACTGATTTATGTATAAGAGCTGAGAGCAGACTAGAGGACATGCGGGGAGGGACAGGATGTGTGCTGCTTGGGGTTTGTATGAGTGTTATTGCGGATACTGTCAATGTTGTCTTTGAAGTGAGTGGCAGGTCTTCAGCACAGAGGTCAGTGCAGATCTGAGCTTAGGTTTGAAGGCGACTGGAAGGGTCAACCAGTCGTTTTGGTCCGTTGTCTGTGTTAGGTTGAGTTGAGGTCGGTGAAATATTTTCGTTTGGTGACAGTGAAGGGCAGTGTGTAGTCCTGACATGGAATTTATAGTGAGAAAGTCTGCAGGTGCTTTGCCTTTCACATGCCACTCAGACACTGGAACTCGCTGCAGATGGGAGGTTGAGGCGTGTCAAGCTGCGGAATTGACTCTGGTGGTGCAGTGTTGAGCTGGTTCACAACTAAGTCCCAGGGTGGTTGAGTTTCGTTGTATGTTGGCACCAGGTAGGACAGAGAGGGAGGAGATGGGTCCTAGTGAGGATGTATGGTTAACTATGAGTCTGTGTTAATGGAGCGGATAATCGGAATGTTTGTGGGCAGGTGATGTCCAGAGAAGGCTGAGAATTATTGATGTAAAAGAGATAAGGTTGATGTCAGAGAGAGCATAAGAGAATTAGTGAGGTTGAATGATGAGACGACGAAGACCCTGTGGTGCCATGCCTTGGGGTGGGAGTTGTAATGAGATGTTATGCCGGATCTGCAATGTGTCTTTGAAGTGAGTGGCCAGGTCTTCAGCACAGAGGTCAGTGACAGCATTGGCTTTAGGTCTGGAAGGGGTGGAAAGGGTAACAGGGTTTTGGTTGTTGGTAGTTGAGTGAGGGAGGTGAAATATTTTGTTTGGTGCAGTGAGGGCAGTGTGGTAAGTCCTGAGATGTTTATAGTTGAGAAAGTTGCAGGTACTTTGCCTTTTCAACAGATGCTAGAACCTGGAACATTGCTGAGATGGGGTCTGGGCGTGTGCAAGGCTGGGACATCGACTCTGGTGGTGCGGTGTTTTTAAGCGGTGCCATATGCCCAGGGTGGTTGTGAGAGTTGTTGTAATGTTTCAGCCAGGTCGGACGGTGGGAGGAGTTGGGTGTAGTGAGGATGTATGGTGTCTATGAGTTCCTGGGTGTTAATGGAGCGGAAATTCGGATGTGTGATGGGCAGGTATGTCCAGGAAGTGAGAATTATTGATAGTAAAGAGATAAGGTATGATAGAGGAGATAGGAGAATAGTGAGGTTAGAAATGATGTAGACGACAGAGACCGATAAAAGAGAGTGCCCACCCTTGTGGGTGGGGAGTCTGAAAACTCCCGAGAGGCCAAGAGAAGAGGTTAGTGAAAGAAACTGAGA
Source organism: Phyllomedusa bahiana (assembly GCA_025379985.1). NCBI lineage: Eukaryota > Metazoa > Chordata > Amphibia > Anura > Hylidae > Phyllomedusa > Phyllomedusa bahiana. The sequence goes on along the minus strand of JAODAL010028789.1, from coordinate 23,749 downwards.
GGCAGAAGGAGACATGGGGTCATCAATGGGGATGTTGAAATCACCCATGATGAGAGTGGGCATTTCAGTAGAGAGGAAATAAGGGAGCCAGGCAGCGAAATGATCCAGAAACTGGCGGAGTGAGCCGGGGGTCTATACACAACTGCAACTCTGATGGAAAATGGCCGAAGAGTCGAATGGTGTGGACTTCAAAGGAGGGGAAAGTGAGAGAGGGTGCAGGAGGAATGACCTGGTAAGTGCAGTGTGGAGTGAGAAGTATGCCGACTCCATCACCCAGCCTGTTCTCAGGTCTAGGGGTGTGGGTGAAGTGTAGTCCGCCATAGGTGAGGGCAGCAAGGGAAGCGGTGTCAGATGGCTGGAGCCATATTTCTGTGAGAGCCAGCAGTTTGAGGGAATGAGAAAGAAACAGTTCATAAACAGCAGTGAGTTGGGTGCCGACAGATCGGGCATTCCACAGGGTACATTTAAAAGGGTCAGGTAAAGCCGTACAGCGAATAGTGATCTGGTTAGCAGGGTTTCTCTGGAAGGAGGAGGTGGGATGAGCAGTAAAGGAAGGAGGGCCGGGGTTAGGAGAGATGTCACCTGCAGCAAGAAGCAGGAGAATGAAAAGCGACAGCAGATGGTTCAGTGATGAATATGAGCGGCGTTTGTGTAGCACTATGCAAGCAGGCGATTTTGGGTAGTTAAAAAGGGAGAAAAGTGTGTGGGATGTATACATGGGTGAGGAAAGGAGAGAGGCACTAATATGGATAGAATTGTCAGGGGGTGAGACTGGATGGTACAGTAGAAGGGAGATGGCTGCAAGGTAGATAGCATTAGTGAGCATGGTGAATGAGTTGTGGACTCTAAAGATAGGTACTCACAAAAAAGCCTTCCTCCTGGCCCCCTTATGCCCACTTCTGTCCCATTTCGGTCCTATTTCTTCAAATCACTTACAATCTATCACTGTCAAATCATGCAGTGCTATAGATGTTAGATCGACCGATGGTCAGATTGACCTCAGCTCTCAAAGTTATAGTGTGCTCTGAGCTGGTAATTCCTATCATCTGTGAACTCAGGTGTCGTAAATGGGTGGAGTTACAAATGGCCCTTCACAGAAAACAGACTTCAATGTAAGATTTGGGATCAAATGGCTGAACAAATAAACACAGGGTCATTAGGGAACAGAGAGCTGGGATGCTATCTCTTCAAACATATATCATTCAAATGCACAATATAATACAACAGATATTGCAGGGGGATGGCTGAGGATTGTAGTTCACACACATACCAATTCAAATGCACAATATAATACAACAGATATTGCAGGGGGATGGCTGAGGATTGTAGTTCACACACATACCAATTCAAATGCACAATATAATACAACAGATATTGCAGGGGGATGGCTGAGGATTGTAGTTCACACACATACCAATTCAAATGCACAATATAATACAACAGATATTGCAGGGGATGGCTGAGGATTGTAGTTCACACATATACCAATTCAAATGCACAATATAATACAACAGATATTGCAGGGGGATGACTGAGGATTGTAGTTCACACACATACAATCTATCACTTTCAAATCTAGCAGTTTCAAATCATGCAGTGCTATAGATGTTAGATCAACCAATGGTCAGATTGACCTCAGCTCTCAAAGTTATAGTACTGCAAACATATCAATATTACCAACTTCTACTTGCAGTTTAACTTCATCTTACAACGCATAGTGTATCAATTGCACCTTCAATAAATGTGGATTGGAATAAACAGGCCACCTCACAAGCAGAACAACTTCTATCTTATAATCTGCTGGTGGGTTACTCACTTTCAGGGCTGAAGTTCTCACATAGCCCACACTTATGTCACTTAGGCTCCTCAGTTTGGCTGTTTTCTTGAAGTTTGATTCTCACAGTTCCTGAAATCCAGTTGGGTGTTTCTTAACTGAAGGGGGATGACATCATCCCCCATTCACTGTCCATGCTCGCTCCCGAGTCAGTGTGTCCTCTCTGAGTCCACATGTCACTGTCCTCTCCCTATGCAGTCTTATTTGTAAGAGCTGTTTACATACCACAGGCCTGCATTCAGTCTAGACAGCCTTCTATGAACTCAGAGCACTGATCTCTTCTCCTCTCACAGCTGGAGGTTTGTTACAGTTGATTCCAGTATTCTATAAACTCATTCAGAACAGCACAGATCCGTCTCCTTTCTATGTTTACATGCAGCAGCTTAGGCACCGAGGCACAATTCTGCTGTTTTCTGATTATAGAAGCAGCTGCAGTGTCAATGAGGAGCTGGTGGCTGTGCAGAGTGAAATTTTGCCAGCCCCTTACACGCAGCAGCTTAGGCACCGAGGCACAATTCTGCTGTTTTCTGATTATAAAAGCAGCTGCAGTGTCAATGAGGAGCTGGTGGCTATACAGAGTGAAATTGTTGCAGGTCCCTTATTTTGAGTGAGAGGCAGGAGTGCACGCTCCCGTGAATACCACCGGGGGCCAGACAGAATGTGAATTGGTAGAGCCGGCAGCCAATGAAATGAAAAGAGGGGGAATCCGACTGGCACTGGGGAACAGTGTTTACACAAAACAAAGAAAAGAGAGTCTTTGAAAACAAGACAGCTTTGTAAATGACATCCAATTGCAAAGTTGCTTGTTTTCACTGTCTCCTTATTCTGAAGACCATTTAATTTAATGATAAAACCCCTTTAAGTTCTCAAACATAGTACACAGTTTCTTATAGTTGACAACACTCTTAAATCTGTTGTCTCACCATACTGGTTTATAGAGCTACTTCATCTATACTTCTCGGTTAGGCTGTGGGTGGCAATTGGCCTATCATCTCTGTTGTTCACAGCTTAGCACATTGCTCACCAAAGAGTGTAAACAGTAAGGCAGAAGGCTATAGGGCTCTAAAGGTTTAACGTCTGTCAACAACGTAAATAAACAAGCTCCTGTTTTACTAATAGGTACAGCAGGGAGTGATGTCACCATGGTCAGACAAGGCAGCTGAGAGCAGAGGGAAATGGTTGGTAACCTAGGGAAGCTTGTGCAAAAAAACAAGAAGGAGATAAGGCCTCCTCTGTCTCTGAAACCAGGCAAAATCAGAAAAGCAGTTTTTATTTACCTTTGCCTACCTGTTTAAAGCTAGTCTTTATACAGGGGCATAACTAGAGATTAGGCCCAGTAGCAAACTTTTAGATGGAATCCCCCCACCTGCTAGCCCTTCCCCCTCCCATGAACATTTAACAGCACCTCTTACCAGGGGTCTGCTAGGGAATTAAAACATCTGAGCCCTCTGTGTTACGTTCTGCTCAATAAGGCTAGGTTCACTCAGCATTTTTCATGCCACTTCATGAACTGAGGTATATATTTTTACGGAGAAAAAAATGCATGTCCCTGTTACAATTTTTTTGCATATTCCATATGGATGCTGTATATCACCTCAGAAGTATATTTTATAATGAAAATCAGTGCTTCATATTTGCTTTTTCAAAAGCCCTCTATCTATCTATATATGATAGTGTGATACCTTATAAATAACAGTCATACAGTTACCAAATAATACATCTTTACATGGACTAAAATACCAAAAATCCCACAATACCCTATAACATTAATAATTAATACCAAATAATATTGCCAGACCATGATCAAATGCGACCACCACATGTGACTATCAGTTATACGCAGGTGATATGAAGACATATAAGTGAATATATTTCATTTACATTCAATGAATCAAAGGTGATGTCTGCTCTGGTGGGAGTCGTTCATTTTCCATTTTTTATCATACGGCCCAGACCACCATGATGACATCTCCTGGCCACAACTCATCACAAACATTTTAGAATCCTCACTTTTCCAGGACCTAAATACCTATTTACCTACTGGGGGGAATCTATATCACTCCTTACTTAATAGGAGCCTATATAGGAAAGCATGGTGACGCCCCATACCCCACAGCTATCCACTTTCCTATGATAAGATAACTAGGTGTCTTCTGTGGGCGATGGGGAGTCACCCGTCATTCCTATATAGAACTTTAATAGATAGGGCAGTATATATACTACCCACCCCACAAGGACGTTGGTTGATTAAATAGGACCCTCCAGTAGGTATCTAGGTATGTAGATAGACAGATATATATGACCACTTATAGGTAGTTTATATAGTCCCTAATAGTAGGGAGCTAGGTATATAGGTCCCCTCCATAGGTAGGTATATATCCTCTCCCAAAGTAGACAGGTAGGTATATAGGCCAGCACATTAAGTAGGTAGATATATAGGTCCCCCAGAAGGTAAGTAGGTATATAGGCCCTTCCCCCTGTAAATAGGTAGGTATATAGCATTTTCAGTAACTAGAAAGATATGTAAGGCCCCCCAGTAGGTAGGTAAATAGGACCCCTAGGTAGGTAGATTTATAGACCCTTCCATAGGTTGGGAGGTATATATGTTGCACAGTAGGTATATATGGCCCTCAGTAGGTTGGTAGATACATAGGTCCCCCAGTAGGTAAGTAAATATATCCTCTTAGGAGTTAGAAATATCGGTACCCACAGTAGGTAGATATATAGGACCCCCAGTAGGTTAAAAGGTATTTAGGCCCTTCAGTAGTTTGGTAGGTATATTGGGTCCCAGTAGGTTGATAGGTGTGTATGGCCCCACAGTAGATTGTTAGGTAATTGGTCCCCCAGTATTTTTTTAGGTATATAGGTCCTCCCAGTAGATTGGTACTTATATAGGTCTCCCAGTAGGTTGGTAGGTATAAAGGTCCTCCCTGTAGGTTGGCAGATATATAGGGCCCCCCAGTAAGTTGGTAGTTATATAGGTCCCTCTAGTAGGTTAGTGGGTATAAAGGTCCCCCATTATGTAGGTAGAAGGGTAGGGAGGCAAGGCCCCTGGTGAGTAGGCAGTGAGTAGGAAGATACGGTAGGTCAACATGGAAGGTCCCAAGTAGATAGGTAGACTCCTAAATAGATAGGTTAGTAGGTCCCATGTAGGTTGGTAGGCCCAAGGCAGGTTGTTGGGTAGGCCCAAGAAAGATAGGTTAGTAGGCCCCAGGTAGGTAAGTAGTAGGCCATAGGTAGGTTGGTAAGCCTCAGATAGGTAAGTCGGTAGGCTCCAGGTAGGTAAGTAGGCCCTAGGTAGGTAGGTTGGTAGGTCCAGGCTAGGTAGGTAGGCTCCTGTTAGATAATTAAGTAACCCATAGGTAGAAAGAATGGAAGGCATCAGGAAGGGTGGTTGATAGGTCTCAGGAAGGTAGGTTGTTAAGCCCCAGGTAGGTAGGTTGGCAGACCCAAGGTAAGTTGGTAGGCCACAGGTAGGTACATTGGTAGGCCTCAAGTAGGTTAGCCAGCCCCCGGTAGGTAAGTAGGCAGATGGTAGGCCCCAGTTAGCTAGTCAGGCCTCAGTTAAATAGGAAGATAGGCCCCATTTAGGTAGGAAGTTGGTTCCAATAGGTTGGTAGGCAGCAGATTAGTGAAAACATTAAATAAATAAACTCACTTCTCCCTGCCAATTTCCAGGCCCGCTTCTCCTAGTGAAGCCTGGCACAGGAGGTGCAATGATGTGCATCATCAGGCCTCCTGCGTCAGCATGCACAGCCTTAGGCCTACTGTGTTTGAATAGCGGGGTAGGGCACTAGTGGCATTCTGCTCCTCTAAGTGCTCTAACTGTTTGTACATCCTGAGCACACGCAAACAGTTAAATAGATCACGCAGACCTGGGGATACCCAGGACATGCTGCTCAACACTTAAGACAAAGCACCTAGGCTTTCTAAGGCAGGATGCGCTCCTGGCTCTTGGCTAAGCAACTGTGCTCAGCTATGCTCACAACTTCCATGGAAATCAGTGGGGAGGATGGCTGCAAGTCCCGTCCCCCCCATTCTCTGAGATGGTCAAATTGTAGCAAGCTATGAGCTGACCTGCAGCACAGAAGTGTGCTCATGACAATACACCTTTAAGATTAGGTAATAATTGTTATGATCACTTGGCGGTGGTCAGCTCATAGCTTGCTTGTAATTTTTAAAAATAACTACATATTAAGAAGCCTTTACAGATTGTCTTTGTGTGTTTCTTTTAGTGGTACTTTCTTGACTGTTTTTTGTAACCCGCAAAAGGTGAAAAACTACAGTAACCTGCAGACTATGATTTATTTTTCTGCAGACCTTCACCTGAAAGCCAGTTTTTGTTCTGTTCCATTTAGCAATTAAGTTGGGGTTCTGTTACAAGCCATGTTACTTTGTTATATCAGCCTTGGACAAAGCATTTATAGAATAAGGAGAATCTAGCAATAAAATCAAGACCTGTATTTGGCTTTGTCCAGTCTTTGACAGATCTAAGAAAGCCATTGCATTAGGATTATAACACAATATACCTTTTCAATGCTATAACGTATAGTATTATCATGTTGGTAATAGGAAATAGTCACGACTGCTTGTATTTTATAAATTAAACTTCTACATTTGCTGCCAACACATCTGCTTAAATAATCCGTGTAGGTTTTCTTGGAAATACACAGCACGTTGTCTTGGCAATTGAAATGGTAAAGTGTAAATATTTAGTGCAAAAAAATCAAAATAGACTTAAGTTTTCTTCCTCATCGGATTTCCATAGATATGCAGTAAAAATTCTTTCAATCTAGCATCAAATAATCAAGTAGGTTCTAGAATTAAAAAAAGTTCTGTAATATAACACGATTATTGAAACTTATGTAAAACTCAGATGCAAGAGTACAGAAATAAATTGAAGTACTACTTTATCAAAATGTGTGGATTATTGGATGGTAGATTAAAAGAATTTCATAATGTAACATGTAGATATCTATGTTTGAACAATGAGTCTATGGCTGAATTCACACTTATTTTTTTTTCCTTTGTATTGGCAATACGTTTAAAAAACACATTAAAATGCATGTGATGCATCGGATACATGCTGCAATACTGTAAAAGTTTTTAGCTGCTCACAAGAATTTCATCTACGTATTCCAGATTTAAGTTAATTATAAAAGACATGGAAAACAAAAGAGAAAAATCACAGATACAGCTACCAAGATGTCTGCATAGGCAACAAATGAACCTTGTTGGAGTCCTGTGTCCGTACAAGCTTACATTGTCTGATTAGTGCTAACAGTATCAATATCAGACTTTGAGAGGGCAATTGTTATTAACAGGGTGAATGGCATCACCCAGTTATATATTTGTTTGTACATTTCCAGGAGGAATAAGGCTGTGTTTACACTGGATTTTGGTCGGTTTATCAGCAAATTCAGTATTGTCAATCCATCGAAAATCCGACCATGCCCAGCGCTGTGTAGTCCACAATAGAAAATCTGTGCTGTAGTCTACACTGCACAGATTTTTTACTGAGGGTTTCCAAAACCTAAAACTGTCCAACAGAATATAGAACATGTTGCATATTCCTCTAGACCACCGTCAGATTCCCTTGCAGACCATGTGCTGGGCCACCAGGAATCCGAAATCTGACTGTGGTTTTCTGTGCTGAATTGAGGCGCAGTCCAGTGATTTGAAAATGCTGTCGGATTTTGGGCGGCATTTTCAAATTGCTGTGTAGACCTAGCCTAACACAGTAAGAGCGCAAAACATCATTCTAAGCAAAGATGCTACATTTTTTTTATGGTAAACACAAGTATTTACTAAAATATATGTGCTATGGGAGCCAATAGGTCTTTTTTTAACTGTTTACAGACATACAAGCAAGGACATATGTACAGGACCATGTTACAGCTCCGTAGAAGCAAATCAATTCCTACTATATTTTTTTGTATCTCTAGTTTTGTTATAATGACTTCATTCAGAGACACCATATGCCACCACATGGAGTATCTTTGGAATTGTAGGCAATATAGGACTGTGAACACAGCTCTCCACTGAACTTGGCATCTTAGGCCACTGTCAAGCGTACATAGTATAGCATGTGTCCAGTGTCGGACTGGGGGTTCTGGGGCCCACAGGGGAAATGATCTCGGGGGCCCACCCTACTGTACATTAAAATATTACCGGCCTCTCAGACATAAATGCGCGCATTTTACCACATAATACTGTGTGCATAACAGAACTTTTTTGTGTAGTACAATGTATTTACACATTTGTCAGTCTAACATATCATAGACACCGGGCTAAGTAGCTCCCATTCTAATACCCCCCGCCCACACACAATCTCCCCCCCCCCCACATACAATTTCCCCCCCCCCCCCCCATACAATATCCCCCTCCACCCACATACAATATCCCCCCACCCACATACAATATCCCCCTCCAATCACATACAATTAATCCCCCCCACCCACATACAAAAACCCCCTCCACCCGCCTACAATATCCCTCCACCCACATACAATATCCCCCCCCCACAGACCATATCCCCTACCAAACCCCCACCTACAATATCCCCCCCCACCCACATACAATATCCCCCTTACCCAATACCAATCCCCTCCACCCACATCCCAATATCTCCCTCCACCCACATACAATATCCCCCTCCACCCACATACAATACCCCCTCCACCCACATACAATATCCCCCTCCACCCAACATGCAACATAAATCCCCCTCCACCCACATACAATATCCCCCTCCACCCACATACAATATCCTCCCACCTACCCCCCCACCCATACAATATCCCCCTCCACCCACATAACAATATCCCCTCCACCCACATACACAAATCCCCCTCCACCCACATACAATATCCCCCTCCATCCACATACAATACCCCCCTCCACCCCACATACAATATTCCCTCCACCCACATACATATCCCCTCCACCCACATACAATTCCCCCCCGCATGTTTACCTTGGTCACACACCTCACCACCTTATAAAATAAACACCAGCAAGAAAGTAAAAGTGTGACTCCTATCACAGGGTCAGGTGTTCCCTCACTCTTACAATCAGGGACACATGTGCGCCGCCACTATACCCGCGCCAATATAACTTACAACATATAGAGGCCACATAGAGGTCAGACACCAGCTAAGGTATAACCTACAACACCGCCATATGGAGACCACATAGAGGTCAGACACCAGCTCAGGTATAACCTACAACACCACCATATAGAGACCACATAAGGTCAGACACCACTCAGGTATAACCTACAAACCCCCATTGCCATATAGGGGGACCCACCATATTGTCAGGCCCACCCAGCTCAGGTATAACCTACAACACCACCATATAGAGACCACATAGAGGTCAAAACACCAGCTCAGGTATAACCCACAACACTGCCATAAGAGACCACAGAAAACCCAGCTCAGTATAACCTACAACACCCCCAAAATTAGAGACCACATAGAGGTCAGACACCAGCTCAAGTATAACCTACAACACCCGCCATATAGAGAACCACATAGGGGTCAGACACCAGCTCAGGTATAACCTACAACACCGCCATATAGAGACCACATAGGGGTCAGACACCACTCAAGGAAATAACCCACAACACCGCCATATAGAGACCACATAGAGGTCAGAACCAGCTCAAGTAAAACCTACAACACCGCCATATAGATACCACATAGAGGTCAGACACCAGCTCAGGTAAAACCCTTTACAACACCGCCATATAGAGACACTTTAGAGGTCAGACACCAGCTTCAGTATAACCTACAACACCGCCATATAGAGACCACATAGAGGTCAGACCCCTTTCTAAGGTCACCATCAAAATTACAATATAAAAAATAACCCTTTGATGTCAGGAACTCACCAGAGACGTCTGAGTCGTTCTCTTCTCTCATGAGTCGTTTTTCCCATTCCCTTTTTTTCTGCATCCGTTCCCACCATCATGAGGACTTTTTCCCGGCCACCACTCATCCCTGCAGAAAATTACACACAAATATCTTAGAATCCTCAATTTTCCAGCATTTCTTTACCTATTCCCACCTCTGTACAAACTAACCCAGGGGTGAGAGAGCGGGTACAAGCCTAGTATCCTAAGGGTTTGGAGGGTGGGGAGAGGCCAAAAGGTAACTAGATAGGCCCTATTTAGGTAGTGTAGACCCCCGCTGGATAATTTTCTAGGCCAGCCCCAGGTAGGTTGGGTGGTACCTAGCCACAGGGGGGTAGGTAAATAGCCCCCAGGTAGATAAGCAGGCCCCATTATGCAAGTTGATAGGCTACAGTTAGGTTGGGTGGACCCCAGTTAGTTAGGCTGTAGGTATGTGTTTGGTGAGTCCCAATTAGTTTTGGCTGTAGGGAGTTGTTTCCCCCATTTAAAGGGAAGCTGTAGGTAGTTAGGGTCCCCTTAAATAGGCTGCAAGCAGTTAGGACCCCCTTTAGGTACATAAAGGCAGTTAGGGGGGCTCCTTTAGGTACTATACAGACAGTTAGGGGTCTCCTTTAGGTAGTATACAGACAGTTAGGGGTCTCCTTTAAAGGGATTTTACAGGGAGTTAGGGGCCTCCTTTAGGGAGTGTGCAGGAAGTCAGGGCCCCCCCCTTTTGCTACTGTGTAGGTAGTCAGAGCCCCCTTAGTGTTTAGGTAGCCAGGGCCCCCCTTGTAGTCAGGGCCCCCGGTAGGGTAAACCAGAACCCCCCTTGTAGTCAGGGCCCCTGTAGGTAGCCAGAACCCCCCCTTGTAGTCAGGGCCCCCCCTTTTTGGGAGTCAGGCCCCCGCCCCCCTGGGTGGGGTAGGTAGTCAGGGGCCCCATTAGATTGCCAGAGCTCCCCTGTAGGTAGCCAGGGCCCCCCCTTGTAGTCAGGGCCCCCCATGTAGGTAGCCAGGGCCCCCCCCTTGTAGTCAGGGCCCCCATGTAGGTAGCCAGGGCCCCCCATGGAGGTGGCCAGGGCCCCCCCTAGTAGCCCGGGCCCCCCTAGTAGCCAGGGCCCCTCTTGTAGCCAGGGCCCCCCTTTGTAGCCAGAGCCCCCCTTAGCCAGTGTCCCCCCTTAGCCAGTCCCCCCCTAGTAGCCAGGGCCCCCCCTTAGCCAGTGTCCCCCTAGTTGCCAGAGCCCCCTTAGCCAGTGTCCTCCTAGTAGCCAGAGCCCCCCTTAGCCAGTGTCCCCCCCATATAGCCAGGGCCCCCCTTAGCCAGTGTCCCGCCCATAGCAGCCAGGGCCCCCCTTAGCCAGTGGGCCCCCCATAGGAGCCATGGCCCCCCCCTTTGCCAGTGTCCCCCCAAGTAGCCCGGGCCCCCCCCTTAGCCGTGTCCCCCCAAAGTAAGGCCAGGGGCCCCCCTTAGCCATCCAAAGGGCCCCCCTTAGCCAGTCACCCCCCCCTTTGCCATTGTCCCCCCCAAAGTAGCCAGGGCCCCCCTTAGCATCCAGGGCCCCCCTTAGCCAGTCCCCCCCCCATAGTAGCCAGAGCCCCCCTTAGCCATTGTCCCCCCCATCGTAGCCAGGGCCCCCCTTAGCCAGTGTCCCCCCATAGTAGCCAGGGCCCCCCATAGCCAGTGTCCCCCCCATAGTAGCCAGGGCCCCCCTTAGCCAGTCCCCCTCATAGTAGCCAGGGCCCCCCTTAACCAGTGTCCCCCCCTAGTAGCCAGGGCCCCCTTAGCCAGTGTCCCCCCATAGTAGCCAGAGCCCCCCTGTAGGTAGTTTAAAAAAAAAACAAAAAACAAAAAACCAGTCAATCACTTACCTTGCTCCCCCCTCCGGCTCCCGCTCCTGGACAGTCCCGGCCGCTCCGAGGCCGCCGGCTCCGTACTGCCGCCCTGCATAGGCGGCGCGGTGAAGTGACGTCACCGCGCCGCCTACGTCAGCAGTAGGGGCCGGCGCCCGGCAGGCTGAAGGCCTAATGCGTTCAGCCTGCCGGGGAGATCAGCGGAGCGCAGCGCTAGTGGCACTGTGCTCCGCTGACACCGCGCAGCCCCGGGAGTCGGGGACATTAGTCCCCAGCTACCGGGCCGGTCTCTGGGCGCTCGGGACGCGGGTCCCGGGCGTTCAGTGACCGGATGCGCGGCCGGGCCCCGGGGGCGACGGCACTGCCTCCGGGGCCCACAGCGGCTCGGGGCCCACCGGGGGTTCCCCGGCCCCCCGGTGGCCCAGTCCGAGCCTGCATGTGTCTGTGTCTGGATCACCAATGACACATTTAGACTTTTAAGGCGACGTATATGAACGGGACTGCATCAGAAGTCTGGCGTCTTTATAGCCCGACATCAGTCGCAGCTCCGTTCGCATTAGTTTAAAGTTTCCCATACGCCAGTATCAGGCACATTACAGAGCGCCCGCGGCCCTTTGTAATGTGCCTGATTTTGGGGACATGCGGGAAGCATGAACCTTACGTAGCTATAGACTTATAGCTGTGTTATGGCAATTCCAGGCGCATTACTACTGGAACAGGTAAACCACTTTGAAGTGGTTTACCTGAGCCAGAACTGATGCTATAAATTCTATAATACACACCAAATTTATATATAATATATATATATATATATATATATAATATATATATATATATTATATATATATTGTAGGATGTAGCTCAAGGGGTAGCCGCAGGGTAAGCAGATTTGGCGGGCAATTTTTCAGGTATAACACAGGTGGTTTATTTTTTCCACACAGCATCCACAGAAGGAAAGTCTTATACAGTGGAAATCAAACAAAACAGCAGCTTACTTCAGCTTTAAACCAGTGCATATAAGTCCTCCGCCAGTGCTTGGCGGTCTCACCCATTAGATGCTTGGGTAGTGGATCCAATCGTCCTTGGAATAGCAGAGCCCACTGAACACCTCCAGCACAGAGCTCTTTCCTCCACAGACTGACTCACACCTCAGTCTTGGAACCACACCCTGTCTCTCAGTAGCTCCAGGCTCTTACAGGCCTGGTAAAACCTGGACCTGGAGTGTGGGAATGACCGTCCCACCCATCTCTTCGGTCATTCCAGTAAAAGCCGGACCCGGATCAGCCACTTAAGGCAGCTGTTCTATACTAACAAATAGGTGTCAGCAACCTAGTGTTACTGACACAAAAAGACATTTTGGCTTTTACTTCACCGATGCCAGGGACATCGGCAACACATACCATCCATCCACAATGGCCCCTTTGTGCCCTTTTTACATACCCCCCCTCGCCCAACGCCATGGGGCGGGGCATTTTCCCCCGCCAGAAAAACAGTGCCCCCTAGAAAGGGATCCGCATTGCCCGTAGCTTCCCCCCGGCCTATTTTCGACTGAAAAATGGAATTTCTTGCGGGGAAAAAAAAACCAACGGGCCCACTGGGGCATTTTTAAACCTTTCCCTCCTAAACCCACTTAAGGGGGGCATGACCCCGAAAAATTCTAAAACCCGCCCTCCCTAACAAAAATATCCAGAGAGTCCAGCGCCCACTTTATTGCTAACCCTTTCTTTTTTCGACAATAGAAAAATTTAACTTTCCCGGGCGGGGGACACCCTTCGACTCGGAATATGACCGGGGGGTTTTTTCCCCATTTTTTAACCTGGGACATCAGCCCCCAGACCCACCTCTGATCTGGGTTTTGGGCCACAACAAACTCTTTAGTTAAAATCGTGGGGCCACCAAAACTGGCTGTCCACCAGGGCCTTTTTTAAAGTCCTTTAAAACCTCCACCCCCGCTTCTGGGGACCAATTAACTTGGAAAACCCTTTGGTCCCTTTTAAAGTAAGGTCATTTAAGGGGGTACTGCCATCCCCTTGAAAACCCTTTGGGGAAAAACCCCCCGGGAAATACCCACAAACCCCAGAAACGCCTTGACCTTTTTTCTTTGTAAGGGGGTCGGGGCCATCCCCTGAATCGCCTCTTTTTTTATTTAACTGGGTTTTTATTTCGCCTCTCCCTACAAAAATACCCCAGGTACCGGGCCCCTCCCCCCCTGGCCATTTAAACGGGGGGTTTATTTTAAAGCCGGCGCTTTTAAAGGGGCCTCCAAAACCAATTTGTACTTTATGGAGGGGTTTTCCCCCCAGTCGGGGGACGGGTAATGACAAAGTCATCCAAGAAAACGCAGCATATTTCCAAGGGGGAAAAACCCTTGGCCCCTGGCCCCTTTGGAATGTAGCTGGGGCACCCGCAGTCCAAAGGGCATTCGGACGTACTGAAACGACCCCCGGGGTGGGAAAGCTTTTCTTTCCCTCTTTTAACTTGGGGCCATTGAAAAAGGGGATTGCCAAAAACCCCTTGGGTTCAGATCAAAGGGTAGGGGAAGAAACGAGCGGGGGCCCAAAATTTTTTCAATAAAGTTCGTCCCCCCCCTCGGCAGGGGATAAGCATCTACCTTAGAGCCCCCTCTTTCCCACCTTGCATACCCATTAAAAGAAACCCACTCGCCTTTTGGGTTTGGGCACGGGACAAAGGGGCGGGGACCCCCCCTTTTTTGGATTTTTAAAATGACCCCAGTTCCATCATAAAAAGCATCCTATGCCCCCTTCCTGTGCAATTAACCCCGGCAGGCCTCGGGAATTCAAAAAGGGTTTTAAAGTAAACCCTTATTGTTTTCCTCCGAAAGGGAAATTTCTTTTTAAAAAAAACCTTTGGGTAGCCCGGGGGCCTCCGTAAACGGGGTCCCTATTCTTTGAAAGGAGTTCCTTTGCATTTTTGTCTTTGAGAGGGGGACAATGTTTCGCAAATTTTTCCCCAAATTTTTAAACCCTTTACTCTGACTGGAAAACCTAAAAACAAGGGCCCCCCGGGGAAATCTCCCCCCCCGGGTTTTAATCAAATTAACATGAAAGATCGGGAAGGGTTTCCCCTTTTTACCCGGTTTGGGGGAACCTTTGTAGTTTACCTCCTCCACTCCTTTCAACAATCTCAACGGCCCCTGCCACTTGGCTAGGAATTTGCCCCCAAAAATTTGGGTTACGAGCACCAGTACCCGGTCCCCTGGACAAATTTGCCTAACATGGGCTTTCCTGTTTTTAAAACCCCGGGCCCCTGGGCTTCAAGCCCCGAAGAAGGTTTTTCCCCTTAACAAGGGGCTTTTACCCGGTGACTTTCCTTGCATCTGTGTAAAGTTTTTTGATCACACCTTAAAAGGGGTGACCCTCGTTCTCCCAAGATTTTTTTCCCCAAACGTCTAGAAAACCCCCTTTGGGGTCGGCCATATAATAATTAAAAAGGGGGAAAATCCTGTAAGGCCGGGGCACCTCTCTTAGGGAAAACAAAGGGTTTGGAAACGGCAATCCCAAACGGGGGCCCCACCTTTTTAAACCCAAATTTCTTAACCCAAGGGGCTTTAAAGGGCTTTTTGAACCTTTCCACACCCGCCGTTTGGGTTTGGGTAAAAGGGAGGTCGTAACGCGTCACCTTTAGAACCTTACATAATCCCTCATCCCCTTTGGACATAAAATTTTCCCCTTGATCGCAGGATCTTTTTGGGGAAACCCTGTTCGGGAGAAGATTTGAAAAAACTCCCTTGCAATTTTTTTAAAATGACATAATCCTCAAGGGAAAAGGGCCTTTTGGGTACCGGGCGCATAGTCTAAGCCACAAAGATATATTGGTGCCCCGGGCAATTTCACCACGGCCCCAAACAAAACCCCATGGCCACCTACCCCAAAGGGCACCCTCGAAAAAGGGGGCAGCGGTACTGGGGGAACTGCGGAAGTGCTCCCGGGGGAGGTGACTTGAAAATACGGACTGACGGAATAATCCCGAACCCACAAAAACGCCTCCAAAAAAAACCCCTCCGCAGGATCCTCCCCGGGGTTTTTAATCTGCCCCCCGGGTGCCCCCCCAAAAACATGAGATGGGCCTTTGTCTAACCAGGGCGCCGATTTTGGCCGGCACCAAGAGCGGGTTTCCATCACCTCGTCTCCCCCTTTGGTTTACCCGAAACAGTAGGTCCCAAATTCTTTTGGAATGGGGGGTACCGCCTCACCCCGGGGCCCCCGGGTTTAAACCCCTTTTAAAAGGACTACCCCCCCTTTCCAACCCCCCTTTTTTTAACGAAAGGTTTTTGGATTTTGGGGGCCGGGCCCAAAGTTCCCCCGGGGAAACACTTCCAGGGGGGGACAAATTTCCTCTAAACCCCGACTCCCCCCCATTGTCCCCTGCTAGGACCTTCGGGGGAAAATTTCCGAGGTTACCTGGGGTTTTTACAACACTTGGACTGCCCTTGTCGGGGGGCCCTTTTGGCAACACAACTCTACCCCACGGGCCCCCAGAACATGGGAAATCATGCCCCAAAGGTCACAAGGCACCCTTTTTCTTTAACAACCCCCATAAGAGTTTTTTTGAGCCCCAAAATCTTTTCCAGGACCACCCGGCCACGGGTACCCCTCTGTTTTCCCCGGCACACATGAACCCCCGATTTTTTCCCGGGGAACACCAAAAGAGGAAAGAGCAGCCGACGGGAAGGAGAAAAGCAAACTCCCTTAGTCCAAAAAGTCCAGTCCCAATATTCCCATTGACCTTCACAGGCAGAATTGGGGCCCCTTTTTGGGACGGGCAAGCACGGCACACGGGCATGGGAAAAACTTTGGGGGGCAACTCGGCCCCCCCAAACATTTCCATTGGCCTGGGGTTAAAGGGACGGGGCTACTACTTTGGCCGGGGGCATGAAAAAACCCCAGCGGGACTTTTTTTCCCTTTGAGGCCCCCCTTTGCTTTTGGGCCCGGGGTTCCCCTCGTTTTTTAGGCGACCTTCTCTGGGAAATCGGGCCCCTTGACTTAAAACCCTCAACTGCCGGAGGCCCCCCCACGGGGTTTTTAAGGTTTCTGGGAACCCACCCGGGGACTGCTCCATGGCGTAAAATCTTTCTACCAACCCCACCATTTCACCCCCGTTTGGGGGCCTCCCTGAGCAACCCACCCGCACATTCTAGGAAAAGCGTCGGAACCGGTCCCTAATACACGCTCAACCCAAAAATTTTTCTGGGGGGGCAAGTAAAAAGGGTGTAGCCACTTCTGGACCCCGGAGCAGCAAATCAAACAACGCGACCCCTTTTTGGGGGCTTGGGCCCTTTTTTTTAGCCCCAAAATTGCCCCCTCTGCTCCCACCCGCCAAAAGTTACCCAGCCGGGCCAGGAACCCCAGCTCTGAGCTCCCCTACTCCCTTTGGGGTCCTTTCGGGCCCGGTCCCTAGTAAAGCCCTTTGGGGCTCCCCATTTAGATAATTGGGGCCCAAAACCACGGGCCCCCGCTCCGGTGGGAAACTTTCTCACGGTCCCCGACACGTTCGAAACAGCCAAGAAGGCCCCCACGTCGTCCTCCCCATTTATTTTTCTGCAGCGCCTCCCTCACCAAAGTCTGGGATGGCTCCCTCCCCCCCGGGGATGGTTTAAACTTTGGGGCCCCTTTTTTTTCCCCTCACGCTTAAATCAGAACGCCACTGTTTGGGATAAACAGGGGGTTTTGTTTCCTGCTGGGCTTTTCGTTTTTTGTTGGGTGAGGCTTTCTGATGCTGCAGGTTTTGGCCCGGGACCATGTTTTAATCACCTCCTCCATTTTGGCGCTGTAAAATGGCCTGTTTCTGCCGCCTTTAAACCCCGGAAAAATATGGGGGGTCTAAGCCCTTTCCCCAGCCCCCACCACTTGGGAGATGTAGTTCAACGTAAAACCGGCCAGGGGAAACAGACTGGCAGGCAATTTTCAGGTTTTTAACACAGGGGGTTTTTTTTATCCAAAAAAAACAGCATCCACAGAAGGAAAGTCTTTTACAGTGGGGAAAAAAAAACAAAACAGCAAACTTAAATTTAAACCAAAAACCCGTTCATATAATTTCCCCCCCCATTTCTTGGCGGTTCCCCCACCCATTAGATGCTTTGTATTTGGGTCCAATCCCTCCCTTGGGAAAACGGGAGCCCACAACACCTCCAGCACAGACCTTTCCCCACAAAACTGACCCACACCCATCTTGAACCCCACCCTGTCCAGGGAGCTCCCGGCCTTAAAAGGGCCCGGTAAAAACCCCGGACCTGGATGTGGGAATTACCGTCCCACCCATCTCTTTGGGCATATCCAGTAAAAGCCGGACCCGGGTCAGCCACTTAAGGCAGCTGTTATATACAACAAATAGTTTTTCAGCAAACCCAGTGTTACTGACACCAAAAAAACATTTTGGGTTTTTTCTTCCCCCCGATGCCAGGGGCAACGGGACACAAAACCGTCCATCCACAAAGGGAAAAATTTAAAAAATATATATAAAAAAATATATATAAAAAATAAAAAAAAGAATTTTATATAAATAACCTATAATATATAATTTTATTAAATAAAATAAAAATTTTACTATATATATATTTTAATAAATATAATAATTATTAAGGGAAATTATAAATTATTTTTGTTGTGTAAAATTTTTATAATTAAATATTAAATTAAATTTAAAAAAATTTAAAAATATTAAAAAGAAAAATAAAGTGGTTGTTGGGGGTGGGAAATGTTTTGTGTTTTGAAAAAAACCCCCCTTCCAAAGTTCCCCTTTCAAATCTGCCCGGCCCTTTTTTCCCCTTTTAACCCCCAAGTCTTGGGGGAAAAGGGGAAACTTTTCAAAGAATTTCCCTTTTTTTCCCCTTCCCCCTTCCCAAATTCCCCCTTTCGGCAAGATGTCCCGCCACCACGGGGGAAGGTCAAAAAGGAAAACCAAAATGGGGCCCCACCCTTTGACCCGGCAAAAAAACAAGGATTTCCCGCCCCACAAAATCCCTAAAAATTTAAAAGTTTTTTCATCGGAAACCCTTCTCCAAAAAAAAAAGCCCAGGGAAAGTTCCTGAAAAACGCCCCCTTTTTGGACCAAAAATGCCCTTGACTCAAAAATTTTTCCCCAAACATGCTCGGTTTAATTCAGAGTAGCCCGAAAAGAAACCACAAAGCCGGCCTTATTCCCGAAAAAAAAGGTTTAAAAGCAACAGGACCTTAAAAGGGCCCGGGGGATTTTTTTAAAATATAATTCCTAAAAAAAAAATTTTTTTAATTAAATAAATATAAAATTTTTTATTAAAGGAAAAAAAATTTTTTATTTTTTTTATTTTTTTTTTTAAAATTTTAAATTATAAAAATTTTTTTTTTTTTTCGGACCTTCTCGTAAACCCAAGATTTTTTGGGCGTGAAATCCCAGGAGATCCAGCAGTTCTGAAATTCCAGACCAAGCCCTTCTGGCACCAACAACCAGGGCCACTTTCAAAGGTCCCCTCAAATCACCTTTCTTCCCCATACGATGCTCGGTTTGAACTGCAGAGATTGTCTTACCATGTCTATATGCCTAAATGCACTGAGTTGCCGCCATGTATTGGCTGATTAGAAATTAAGTGTTAACGAGCAGTTGGACAGGTGTACCTAATAAAGTGGCCGGTGAGTGTATATATATATATATATATATATAAATGTATATAATATATATATATATATATCTATATATATATATATATATAGTGTGTATATATATATATGTATAAATAATATTATATTATATATATATTATATAAATTATAATATTATATATATATATAAATATATATATATATATATAGATATATATATACGTGTGTGTGTGTTTGTGTGTACAGCCCTCAGTTTCCTTTCTACTCTGCAGAGCCATCCCTCATACCACAAGTCTGTCACAACGAACACAATAGAAATACTGCCAGCTCCATCCATATTCAGTCGTGCACAGATGTCCGCTCAAGCCACGGCAAGGCAAATGTGAAAACAAAATAGGCTCCAGCACGAAAAGATCCAATGTCATAAAAAATGTATCACATGATCCACAAAATCCATTAAAAATTGCACATCAGATAATTGCAGCAGTAAGACATGACATCCAAAAAAAAGAGACACAGGAAAGTTCACACTATCGCATTTCAGACGACTAAATAATGCCCTTACTCATAGCGAACAACACATGCTCAGTTATGTTATTCAGCCTAGCCAGTAAGTAACTCACAGAGCCTGTCCTACTTCCTGTAGGACAGGTTTCTGCACAGGACGTAGCCCGGCGGTCATTTTCTTCTCCTAAAATTATTATCTCCTAGACAAAACAAGCAGGCTTTTCTAATTAAAGGTATTTAGGATTTTTTCATTATGACATGTAGTTTATTTTTTTAGTTTTCTTCTTTTCCTGGAGAACCCCTTTAAATTATCCAATTTTTCTGTAATGATTTAAGCCCACTTTTAAATACCTCTGAGTGAAAGGAGTCCAAATTTCACACTCCATTTTGACATTCAAAAAAGGTTGTTTTTTTCCAGAAAGTAGGTAAAAACGCAACAAAAGGTCTATAGAGTAATATCCTGCAGTCATTGACTTTCACTATAATATGAAAAGTACAGTAGATGAATTTATACTGTATGTTTAACCTTTTCCTGTCAAAAAGTAATATCCAGACATTAAAGGGTGTGGCCGTATCTGTATTCAGTATTATCCAGTTGTATTTCTATTTTTTTTTTCTACTTTAGGGTCAAAGTGTGGGGTGAGCAAAGTGTAAGTAAAAGGGACCATGATTAATTGAAGTGTGTAAGGGTTAGGTTATACTCAAGTGATTGAAAAAATGTGTTGTCAGGTGTCAAGAAGCTTTCTCCCTTATTTTATAATAACTTCACACAATAAATGAAGGAAAGCAGCAACCTGTTCTCTCTGTAGAGGAGTGATAAATCAGGAAATGATTACACAGAAATACTGTATAAGCTTTATACACATTCAGTAGTTCACTGCTGTCGGTTCACAATATTTCTCAGCATGATAGTAAAAAAACATTATGAAGTAGCCTGGCCTATCTGTCAGAATACATAGTGTTATTACCAGAATTATCCAGTTCATTTTTAGGTATTTTTGACCTTCTGAACAGTTTAGCCTTTTTATATCGGCTTAGTCGAATGGCTTTATTTTTTAATTTTTTTTCATTTTTGACACAGTTTTCTTTGGGACCTGTAAACCTTTCTTTTGATATAATTTTAAAACGCAGTGAAAATAGAAATAGAATATACTTTTTAAAACTCAAGGTTTTTTTTTTAACCATGTAGTGCAATTCTATTTTATAGTTGTAGACACTGTGGGCCACATGTATGAAAACTGTCAAGACCTAAATCTTTCTTTGTTGCCCATGGCAAACAATCAGAGCGCCCCTTTCATTTGATATAGTGCTCTGGAAAAAAAAATATATATATATACCCAAAGAATAATTATAGATACTCTTTACGACTCTTTTAGTGGCTAGTCACTTCTGCTAGCATATGATGCTAAAGCTTTAATATTTTATTGCTGGTTGATATCTAAAATAAAGTGAGCAGACAAGTAGCTAAAAAGACAATGTGGGTTCCTGATTCTTATTTCCAACAACGGGGTTGAAGAATAGCAATCATTGAGGAGTCAAAAAAAGTGAGAGTCGCTATTGTATGAATCCTAGCATCCTCCTCTGGAGGTTGTGACAGTCTCGGCATGGAACATGTTCTAAAGCTTCACGGAACAAAACTGTAAGTTGTTTACACAGTTCCTAACGACAAATGATGAAGGAAAATATCTACCATCTTCAGTCTGGGTAAAGCTGATTGTGAAGTAACAAAAGCAGTCTGGCACCAGCAGTCTCTGTTGGCAGTTTTATGTTGGTTTGACTTGCGTGCCTTATTGTTACTGTATGTGCACATTGTATACAGAACAACATTTTGATGCATTCTGACTCGATCTTTCACTCTTTATCTGTTCATATTATATAACATTGTATCAGAATTTATCCTCAATATTGCTAAATTTTTTTAGTCTTTGCTGTTTTAAGCAATATTTTAGTTGCAAAATCAGTAGCTAATGCCATAGCCATATCTAATAGAGAGCATTAGAGTATGTTCACAATAACGAACCTACATTATGGGCAGTACCTTTACCACCAGCAGCCATGTATACCATAGACAAAACTCTTTTTCACCACCATCCTTTCTTTGGGGAAGATAGCATGAAATATGGCTTGTCGAATAAATAATAATAAAGTTTTAATTGCCAACCAGATAATTTGAAATATAAGTTTTTTACCGGAAATCTACCTCCCATATGACTTGAACAATAACAAGGATATGCAGGGAGCGCTTTTTTTTAACAAACTAAAATAAAAGACCAACAGTGCTACAGTTTTAAACACAAAGCAGCACGGGAAAATAAACATTGTAATACTCTAGGTTTTTTCTCTCATTGAGGTATCCTTTCCTTTTTTTCCTTTGTTTCCCAATCACAAAAAAACTTCTCAGCTACATTTTTTTTTTTGCGGTTTTTTACCAGATGGACCAAATATAAGTGAAAAGAAGAAGCACGGAATAGCAGGAGGCTGAAGATATCTGTGCACCTGTCAGTGGCTAATTATTCAGTTGTGTGCACATTTATGTGTGGAACCAGGGCAGGGTCCGCTTTTTCCTTTTAGTTCCTTAAAACAGCAAAATTTTTTAAAAACCAAATTTGGGGAAACCTAGACATGCCAATCCAGACATTGAGGGGTTTAATGTAAATCTTTGATGGTGAATAGGCTTTCAGGGCTAACTCAATCCCAAATGGGTCCAGGGGCAGGAGGGGGTTTAAAAAAAGACCCCCCAGAAGAAGTAAAGAGTTAAAGCTGCACACCTTTGGGCCTTTATAAAGAAAGGGGTTTGATAATTTTTCGGGGAAAAGATGAAAAAATCCCTAAGGGAAATTATCAAATCACGAAATGTTAAAAAACAACTCTGTGGGGTTTTTTTCCCTAATGAAAGTCATTTTTTTGATCAAACCCTGAAATGTTTTTACTGAAAAAATTTAAACATCTTTTCCCTTTGGGGTTTGACAAATCCCATTTTTATCATTCCCCCCGACAGATATAAGGGCTTTTTGGAAGGGGGAGGAATACCTATACCCGGTACTCACATACTATTCAATTAAAGCACTTACCTTTCTCCCACGCGTACATTTCCGGGGAAAAACCTTAAAAACAAAGCCCAATAGGCTATGTTTTTTTCTAATTTGCGGCCAACTTGGGCAAATACGCCAATTTGGGTTTAAAAAATTTGCTCCACAAATACCCCGTGTGAACTACCCCCACAGCAAAAAGAAAAATGTGCCCTTCCCAGGGTTAAATTTGATTTTGCATATACACCCGTAAACCAAGACCACAACGTAGACAGTAAAGAAATTAACGACATTATATCGACGTAATTTTTTTATAAGAAACTTTAAAAACCTAACATTTTTTTGAATTTTTTTTCAAGTAAGGGGTACATGCATAAAAGTGACAAAAAGACTCTAGCCATGCTCTTTTTTCTTTAAATTTCACTTCACAGGGAAACTTTTTTTTAAAAAAAGGGGAACATTTTCTGCACAAGGACACAAATTTTAAAGCCGGCAAAAGGGTTGATTACAGTAAACTATCCTTTGCTACCAATTTTCAAGTTTTGTTATAAAACAAGAAACCATAAGTCATAAATTTAAAAAACAAGCTATCTTTACATAAATTTCAAAACCTTTTAAAGCCCACTAATGTCACGGAAAAGTTTTTTATAACCATACTTTTTAAAATTTTATAGCTATTTTGGAAAAATATAATATAAAGACATAAGAAATAGCAAATCATAGTGGTGTTTTCTGGAAATGACTATTCATCTTACATACAACTAAGCTATTCTTTTTTGAATATTTTGTTATTTTAAAAATACATTAACAATTCGAGATTAAACTACCCTATTTTCAAAGATTTTAGAAACAAAGGCCTTTTAAAAACTAAAATAAAAAATAACCAATGTTCACTTTTCCTGCCACTGTCATTCCATTGGTGTACCCTGCCAGTCTCCCAGCAGTGGCATCGTCTACATCGCTCAAGTGACGTTCAATCCCCGAAACCCCATGGCTCTATTTTTTGTACCCACACGGGTGAGACCACTTGCTCCAGGCCA
>JAODAL010028788.1:0-52755 GCA_025379985.1 Phyllomedusa bahiana | reverse complement strand
AGGACAGAAAAAGAGATTTTTTGGACATGGGGGTTTATTAAATTTATTCTTGACTTGGCGGTATTATAGAAATTATATTCTTGTACTAGGGGCGTATTATAGTAGTTAATTCTTGTACTAGGGGCGGTATTATAGTAGTTATATTTCTGTACATAGGGGGCGTAATTTGTAGTATTTCTTGTACTTGGGGGGCGGTATTATAGAATTATATTCTTGTACATAGGCGGTTTATAGTAGTTATATTTTGTACTAGGGGCGTATTATAGTAGTTATATTCTTTGTACTTAGGGGGGTAGTATTTTTTAGTAGTTATTTTTGTACATAGGGGGCAGTATTATAGTAGTTATATTCTTGCACATAGAGATCAGAGTATTGGGCAGTAAACACTAGTTCTCGGTTTGGGGGTGGGTGTGGAAGGTGTGTGTCTCTATAGTTGAGGGTAGTGTCATTGAGATGCAGATCAGCCCGCTCCATACATGAATGCTTTGCCCAGGGTACGGATGTTGTCGCCCCCCAGGGACTGTGTTGCTAGGATCGGTCACTGACAACACAAACAGCTTGGTCTTTCTCTTGTGCAGATTGGATTTTTCTATTAATATGTATAATGGACAATCCCGGTGATCGGGGGCCCGGGATTACAGCCGAGGAGCCTCACTGTCTGTCCCTAAGGTCTATAGAAAAGTTGGGTGACACCCACAGCAACCGTCCTCACACCTCCCCACCCAACTTTCCTAGAATCCCGAGTGGCACCACCACCTCGTTCCCTGGGGAGGGAATAGCGCAATATACATATCGGCAGATTTGCCATTCAGGAGACTAGGAAAGCTGGGTGGGCGTCTGACCAAATCATGAACCCAAAACTCCCCCCCTCATCTGTCCCCGACTATGCAGCTTCCTTCCTGGAGTAGATCCTGAGACACAGAAGTCGCCTCTGCAGGAATCTGGGCTGAGACGCGAGGAACAACCGCCCCGGGCGAGGGCGACAGCCCGGAACGAGGAGCCGTCAGCCAGGAAAGACTGGAACATCAGGAAAGGGGAGCGCGAGGAGGCAACGTCACCGATCTGTGATCCCAATGAGGGAGGGTCGAATGTACGACTGTGCTCCCATCAGTCTGCAGGGGACGACTCTGCACCTGTGATCATAGGACTGTGCTCCCATCAGTCTGCAGGGTCCTGTGTACACAGAACGAGGGGACGACTCTGCACCTGTGATCATAGGACTGTGCTCCCATCAGTCTGCAGGGTCCGACTCTGCACCTGAGATGCTGGGACTGTGCTTCCATCAGTCTGCAGGGGACGACTCTGCACCTGTGATCCTGGGACTGTGCTCCCATCAGTCTGCAGGGGATGACTCTGCACCTGTGATCCTGGGACTGTGCTCCCATCAGTCTGCAGGGTCCTGTGTACACAGAACAGGGGTCGACTCTGCACCTGTGATCCTGGGACTGTGCTCCCATCAGTCTGCAGGGTCCTGTGTACACAGAACTGGGGCAACCCGAAACCCGTGATCTGGGACTGTTGCTCCCATCAGTCTGCAGGGGGGTCAAAGACTCTGCACCTGTGATCATAGGACTGTGCTCCCATCAGTCTGCAGGTCCTGTGTACACAGAACGAGGGGGCGACTCTGCACCTGTGATCATAGGACTGTGCTCCCATCAGTCTGCAGGGTCCTGTGTACACAGAACGAGGGGACGGCTCTGCACCTGTGATCATAGGACTGTGCTCCCATCAGTCTGCAGGGTCCTGTGTACACAGAACGAGGGGGCGACTCTGCACCTGTGATCCTGGGACTGTGCTCCCATCAGTCTGCAGGGTCCTGTGTACACAGAACAGGGGTCGACTCTGCACCTGTGATCCTGGGACTGTGCTCCCATCAGTCTGCAGGGTCCTGTGTACACAGTACGAGGGGACGACTCTGCACCTGTGACCCGGGGACCCCAAAATTTTAACCCCCCTCCCCCTCCACTTTCCCCCCGGAACCTTTTCAAAAACACCCCGAGTCCCAGGGTTAATCCCCTCCAGCGTTTACAAATATTTAAAGAGAAGAAAAACTTTTGGGAACCCGGGGCGCCGGAGCCCCAACCCCCTTTCCCATCACCACGTCACACCCCGCCCCTGGACGGGTTTGCAACTTTCTCTGACTTCCCTTTCAAGTTTTTTTTCCCTTTTTCAGATCTCTGCTCGTTTGTCAGTAAAAGGGAAAAACCTGAACCGACCTAAAACCGCCACAGCTTTTTTGTGTTACAGTATAAGGTGGGGGTCCACTGACGTTCCACACCTATTCTTTTGGGGGTTTATTCCCCCCTTCATCCCTGAGGGCCGGAATACGGCAGATGCAACACAATTGTGCAAAAATGGGCGCAAGCAAAGCACCCGGCGAACGATTGGCGCTCAGGTGGCATCAAAACCCCCGCTCGCGATGACGGATAATATGGCAACAGAAAATATTGTACAGACCCCTTTGGGGAGCCCGACAACCGGGGATGCATAAAGTTTGCAGTAGGCGCCCATAAATCCGCTCCGATTAATGGGAATCGGCAACAGGGAGGGGCTTAATTCTGCTAAAATTGCAGGCAGTGCCCATAAATCCACTCTGATTAATGGGAATCGGCAACAGGGAGGGGCCTAATTCGCTTTACCATTTAAATTGGAAAATTTATCGCGCCACAATGTATTGGTTCCACTAGCTCCGCCCACATGGATA
Organism: Phyllomedusa bahiana; assembly: GCA_025379985.1. NCBI lineage: Eukaryota > Metazoa > Chordata > Amphibia > Anura > Hylidae > Phyllomedusa > Phyllomedusa bahiana. Next base: position 50,051 of record JAODAL010028788.1, on the reverse strand, counting down.
CATTGTATCCAGGAACGCCCAATCAAATCCCTTTTAATCTAGCGGCCCCCTCCCCACTATGTGAAGGTGAATATTTGAGGCTTGGGACCCGGATCTGGTGTAAAAGGGCCCAAGCCCCCGATGCCAATGCTGACCCCTAACATATGGCTCGGGGCCCTGTGTCTTGGGGCCCATGGCTGTCCTCACCCTATATCTATAGACTGCTGGGGGTAGGATACATCTCCTTTCCATGTTGAGGCACCCGCCCCAACCCGGGGCCCCCCCGACCCCCCGGGGGCCCCTTGTCTGGATATGGAGCTCACCACATCAGCGCTCCCCCCTCATAATTTTCCGTGCCCGCACGTACCCGCGGCTCCCGGGCACAACAACCTCCGTGACCCAGCCGCCCCACCGGTCACCCCACTCCCCCGCATGGGAAAATCATGCAACCCGGGGGCCCGCCCACCGCGACCAAACCCCCCCGCCGCCCTTTAAAAAAACCCAACCCTACTGCCCCCTGCCCCTGCCCACAACCCCCCTTTCCTATCCCGGCCCCGAAACTCCCCCACTTCCACGCCTATTGGGGGGGCGTATCACCCTACCAAATTCCACGCCCCCCAAATGACTACCATCAGCCGCAAAGCCCCGCCTACATCACCCCACGCAATATTTTTGATTTAAGGGTCTACCATCCCTCAAACGCACCAGCCCCCCCACACACCCCAACCCCCCCACGGATGTACTGCGTCACCTACGGGACGCCCCCTTTACAGTCTCTTAAATAACCCCCACGCCCATTCATTCTCAAAAAACATTTTCCCCCCTTTCCGGGCATAACGCTGCCGGTAAAAGACCGCCTCTAATACCCCGCCCCCCCTCACTTACCCTTTCCCAAAACGCCCACGGCTTACGCCCACCCCCAACCGCCCACCCAAAAACGACGTTGTAATGACCCCAACGATCAACGCACCACGCCCCCCCACCGGCATAAAACCCCCAAAAACCCCCCCCTCTCACTTATGACACCCACTCCCATCCCTTTTAATTTTAAACCCGCACGCCCTTACTTCCAAGAACACACCACCCCCTTTTTGTTACGGAAAGGGAGAAAAGCCCCTACTGAATTTCCACCCACTGCCACCTAAACACCCTACGCTTTTTATAATAACAACTGACCACCCCCCAATCGCTTGCCTACCCGGTATAGACACCCACTTCAGAACACCCCCCACACTGCGACCCCCCCATCTCTGTGCCGCAAACCCTTTTTTTTACGCCCGCGCATTTCCACCCCCTTCACGGGCATAAAATCCCCAAACCCGTAAAAAAACGCCTGCCCCTTGTCCTGCCCCCTCCTGGTTATTAAACCCCCCCCCTCCCTCGTTTACCACGCCCCCGGTTTTTATAAGGGGAAAAGGTCTTTGGGGGGGGGCTCTGCCCCGGTTTTTTGGGGCTGTTGAGGCGTAGCGGCCTTCCTCATCGTCAGCAGGTGGAGCCACCACAGACCTGTAGATGCCTGTATAGATCTGTACACTGGCTGAGGCGATCAAAGCTCTCATTGAAGAAGTGATTGATGAGGGCGGGGGGTCACGTGATCTAAAATTTACTTTACAGCGCAAAATTGGACGCAGTCTCGGGGCAAAAACGACGCAGCGCTAGTTTTTTTGCAATTTCAAAATTTTTGCAGCAAATTTTGCAGCCCCCGCCCACTTTCTGCAAAATCACAAATTTTAGAGCAATTTTTGTGCAGGTTATTTTCATTTTATAAAAAAAAAAAAAAATCTTTCGCAAACTTTATGGTCAAAAAAGTCAGAAAAACGAAAATTAAAGGTAAAATCTCATTGTTTTTAACTTCTCACCGGAAGATCTCGTTGCTGTCACTGAACCCTCCGAAGGCGAAACCACCCCCTAAGCGGCATCAACTTCGAAGCAACGGGAGGGGAGACTTACATGGGAATGTGCAGGGAGAGGAGATTTACATAAGACTGTGCAGTGAGAGGAGACTTACATGGGACTGTGCAGGGAGAGGAGATTTACATGGGACTGTGCAAAGGGAGACTTAAGGGGAATGTCGGGGAGGGGAATTTACGGGAATGTGCAAAAGTTTTACATGGGACTGTGCAGAGAGGAGATTTACATGGGACTGTGCAGAGAGGAGATTTACATGGGAATGTGCAGAGAGAAGAGATTTACATGGGACTGTGAAGAGAGATTTACATGGGACTGTGTAGGGAGATAAATTTTTAAAAGGGACTGTGCAAGGAAGGAATTTTAAAAGGACGTGCAAAAAAATTTTAATGGGACTTTTGGCGGGAAGGAGATTTACATGGGAATTTGCAGGGAGAGGAGATTTACATGGGACTGTGCAGGGAGAGGAGATTTACATGGCAATGTGCAAGGAGAGGAGATTTACATGGGACTGTGCAGAGATTTACATGGTACTGTGCAGTGAGGAGAGTTACATGGGACTGGCGGGGGAGAGGAATTTACAGGACGTAAAAGAGAGGAGATTTTACAGGGGACTGTGCGAGAGGGGAGTTTTACAGGGGATGGCAAGAAGAAGTTTTACATGGGACTGTGAAAGAAGAATTTCATGGTCCTGTGCAGGGAGAGATTTGCATGGGGCTGTGCAGGGAGAGGAGATTTACATGGGACTGTGCAGAGATTTACATGGGACTGTGCAGAGAGGAGATTTACATGGGAATTTACAGGGAGAGGAGATTTACAGGGGGGACTGTGTGAGAAGGAACTTACATGGATGTCAGGAGAGATTTGCGGGGGCTTCGGGGAAGGAATTTCGGGGGACTGGCAGGGAAGAATTTACAGGGGACGTCAGAGAGAGAAAAATTTACAGGGCTGGCAAAAAGTTTTTACTGGGACGGGGCAAAGAGGAATTTACAGGGGACGGCAGGGAGGAATTTACAGGGGAATGTGCAAGAAAATTTTACATGGAATTTAAGGGGAAGGAGATTTACATGGGACTGTGAGGGAAGAGATTTAAAATGGCAATGCAAGGAGGGGGAGTTTTACGGGACTGTGCAGAGTTTTTTCATGGACTGTGGAGAGAATTTACATGGACTGGCAAAGAGGAGATTTTACATGAGACGTGCAGGGAGTTTTACAGGGGCTGTGCTAAAAGGGGAAATTTTAAGGGACTGTGCAGAGAGAGGATACTTACATGGGACTGTGCAGAGAGAGGAGACTTACATGGGACTGTGCAGGGAGATATTTACTTGGGGCTGTGCAGGGAGAGGAGATTTACATGGGACTGTGCAGAGAGAGGAGATTTACATGGGACTTTGCTGAGAGAGGATATTTACATGGGACTGTGCAGAGAGAGGAGATTTACATGGGACTGTGCAGAGAGAGGAGACTTACATGGGACTGTGCAGGGAGAGATTTACATGGGGCTGTGCAGAGAGAGGAGATTTACATGGGACTGTGCAGAGAGAGGAGACTTACATGGGACTGTGCAGGGAGAGATTTACATGGGGCTGTGCAGGGAGAGGAGATTTACAAGGGACTGTGCAGAGAGAGGTGACTGACATGGGACTGTGCAGAGAGAGAAGATTTACATGGGACTGCACAGAGAGGAGATTTACATGGGACTGTGCAGGGAGAGGAGATTTACATGGGACTGTGCAGAGAGGAGATTTACACGGACGTGCAGAGAAAGATTTCCGGGACTGTGCAGAAAGAAGATTAACAGGGGGACTGTCAAGAGAGTACGACAGGGACTGTGCTGAGAGAGGAGATTTACATGTGACTGTGCGATAAGATTTACAGGGACTTGCAGGAAGATTTACATGGGCTGCCTTTGTCGGGAGGCGTCCCGCAATTGGGGAAGTCCTAAAGGGATGTAGCACGGGGGGGAGTTTCCCGGGGGTCAGGGCACCGCCCTCTTTAAACCCCCCTTCAGACGCATCGCCTCACATTTTCGTTTTCGTTTTTCCTTTTCCCCCTTACAAGAGCGATTACTTGTATATTTTCCGCCAACGTCTCAAGTTCGGGGCGTGTTTTTTCTGCCCGGGCGATTGTATGTGTCTAGTAACCAACAAACTCTTAAAAACCAAGTTCATAGCAAAACCCAACACAGCCCATAGCAACCAACACACCCCTAGCAACCCCTCAAAACCCATAAAACCAATCAAACCCATACAACCAATCACAGCCCTAGCAACCAATCAAACCCCCTAGCAAACCCAAACAAGCCAAAACAACCATTCAAGTCCATCAAACCCAAACACTCGAGCAACCAAAGTCCAAGCAACCAATCAAGTCCTAGAACCAATCAGAACCCAAGAACCAAAACAAGCCCCTACAAAAAATCAGAAACCCCTACAACCAATCAACCCAATAAACCATTTCAGATCCATGCAAAAAAATCAACTCTAGCAACCAAGTCCCTAAACAATAAAGATCCATAGAACCAATCAACCCTGCAACCAATCAAGCTAACAACCAATAAGATCCCAAACAACCAACCAACTCAAGCATGACAGGGGCATGTTCCCCTTCCCTCTATGGAGTAAGGTTAATCTAAGGGAAGGCATAAAATACAGGCAGTGTTCTGCTGCCCTCTAGGGAGAAAGGGAGGATATAGGGGAAAAATAGCAGAAAATCAGTGACACTGTTCTGTGCCCCTAGTGGAGAAAGGGTGGATTGAAAAAATGTGCGTAAAAAAACAGTGGATGTTTTTCTTCCCCTAGGGAGTAATGGAGGACTAGAGGAATGTTAGTAAAACGTGACAGTGTTCTGCCCCCCCCTTTAGGTTTAAAGGGTGGATTATAGGAATGTAGCAGTAATACAGTGACAGTGTTTGTTTCCCCTCGGTGGGAAGGGGGGATCAATGGGAATGTAGGAAAAAACAGGGACAGTTTTCCCTTTTCCCCCTTAGTGGAGTAAGGGGTTGGACGGGAAGTGCAGTTAAACAGGACGTGTTCGCTTCCCTCTGGGGGAGTAAGGGGGAAACAATGGGAAATGAAGCAAAATCATGACAGTTTTCTGCCCCCCTCGGGGGATAAGGGAGGTATAGAAAACGACAGAAAACAGGACAGTTTTTGCTTCTCTTTATGGAAAAGGGGGATCTAGAGGAAGTAGCAGTATAATACAGTACATTTTCGCTCCCTCTATAGTAAGGGTGGATCTAGAGGAATGTTACAGAATAATACAGTGACAGTTTTTTGCTCCCCCAAGGGAGTAAGGGTGGATCTGAGGAAGGTACAGTATAATACAGTGACATTTTCGCTTCACCTGTGGATAAAGGGGATCAAAGGAACATAGAGATAATACATGACATATTCTGCTTCCCTCTAGGGTTTAAGGGATGGATCAGGGGAAAAGTAGCAGTATAAACATACGGTTCTGTTCCCCTAGGGGAGGAAGGGGGATTAAGGAACATAATATCAGTGCAGGTTTGCCTCCCCTGGTGGAGTAAGGGAGGAATGGGGAAACGTAGCGGGATAAAACAGGGGGACGTGTTTTGCGCCTCTGGGGAGAAGGGGGAGGAATAGGGGAACTCATTAATACAGTGACAGTGTTTCTTCCCCCTAGTGGAGTAAGAGGGAAACAGAGGGGGGGGGTGCGTAAAATACAGTGACAGTTTTTGCTTCCCTCTAGGGGGTAAGGGGGGATCTAGAAAATGTAGCATAAATTTACAGGACATGTTCTGCTTCCCTCAGGATAAGGGGAACAAGGGAAGGTTTAGCAGATAATACGTGACAGTGTTCCCCGTTTCCCCTCGGGAGTAAGGGGGACTATAGGAAGTAGCGGAAAATACATGACCCCTTTTCTGTTCCCTCTATGGAGAAAGGGGTGGAGTGAGGAATGAGCAGTATAATCAGTGACAGGTTTCTTTTGGGGAAGTAAGGGTGGATCTGAGGAACGTAGCATTTAAAATACAGTACAGTGTTTCTGCGCCCTCTAGTGTAGTAAGGGTGGATCTTAAGAAGGTAGCATATAATACAGTACAGTGTTTGCTGCCCTCTAGGGATAAGGGTGGATCTATAAAAGGTACATAAAATACAGTGACAGTGTTTGTTTCCCCTCTAGGGGGGGGTTGGACCCCGGAACATAGTAAATGAGTGAAAAGGTCCTCCCTGGTGGAGTAAGGGTGGATCAAGAATGTAGCAGTATAATACAGTACAGTGTTCTGCCCCCCCTTGTCGTAAGGGGATCAAAAGGAAGGGTAGCAGAAATAAAAATTGACAGTTTTCTGTTCCCTCCGTGGGTAAGGGGGTTTAAGGGGAACGAGTAGTAAACAGGCGGTTTGTTCCCTCTTTTGGGTGTAAGTGTGGTCTAGAGGGTGGACAGTATAAACAGTGACAGTGTTCTGCTTCCCCTGGGGGAGTAAGGGGGATCAAAGGGGAAAAAGTAGCGTATAAAAAAGTGACTGTTTTGTTCCCTCAGGGGATAAGGGGGGATCTAGGGGAACTTGCAGTAAATACAGTGACAGGCTGCGTCCTCTAGGGGAGAAAGGGTACAGAGGAACACTTTTAAAATACAGTGACAGTGTTCTGTTTCCTCTAGTGGAGTAAGGGGGATCTGGGGAAGGTGCAGTATAATACATGACAGTGCTGCTTCACCTAGGGAAAGGGGTGGATGGAGGAATATAGCTTTAATACATGACAGTGTTCTGCTTTTAGGGGAGTAAGGGAGGATATAGAGGAACGTAGCAGATAAATAGTGACAGTGTCTGTTTCCCCTTGTGTAGTAAGGGGGATCTAGAGGAACGTACAGTATAAGACAGTGACTGTATCTGCTCCCATTGGTATAAGGTGAGTCTAAGCAACAACCATAGTCAAATTGGTTGCCCATCAGCTGCATAGGAAACTACAACTCCCATGATCATTTAAATAATGCTAATAACATGGGCATGATGGGAGTGAATTACCCAACAGCTGTAGGCCGCTGTATGACACCACCTGAAATAGAGGAACCGTAGCAGTACATAATACCTACACACAGTGAACAGCGCTCTGCTTCCCTCTAGTGGAGTAAGGGTGGATGTAGAGGAATGTAGCAGGATAATACAGTGACAGTGTTCTGCTTCCCTTTAGTGGAGTAATGGTGGATCTAGAGGAACATAGCAGAATAATACAGGGACAGTGTTCTGCTTCCCTATAGTGGAGTAAGGGTGGATCTAGAGGAATGTAGCAGTATAATACAGTGACAGTGTTCTGCTTCCCTCCGGTGGAGTAAAGATGGGTCTATAGGAATGTAGCAGGATAATACAGGGACAGTGTTCTGCTTCCCTATAGTGGAGTAAGGGTGGATCCTGAGGAACGTAGCAATATAATACAGTGACAGTGTTCTGCTGCCCTCTAGTGGAGTAAAGATGGGTCTATAACAATGTAGCAGTATAATACAGTGACAGCGTTCTGCTGCCCTCTAGTGGAGTAAGGGTGGATCTATAGGAACGTAGCAGTATAATACAGTGACAGTGTTCTGCTTCCCTCTGGTGGAGTAAGTGTGGTCAAAGAGAACTGTAGCAGATAATACAGTGACAGTGTTCAGCTTCCCTCTAATGGAGTAAGGGTGGATCTATAGGAATGTAGCAGTATACTACAGTGACAGTGTTCTGCCTCCCTCTAGTGGAGGAAGGGTGGGTCTAGAGGAATGTAGCAGTATAATACAGTGACAGTGTTCTGCTTCCCTCGAGTGGAGTAAGGGTGGGTCTAGAGGAACATAGCAGTATAATACAGTGACAGAGTTCTGCCTCCCTCTAGTGGAGGAAGGGTGGGTCTAGAGGAACGTAGCAGTATAATCCAGTGACAGTGTTCTGCGTCCCTCTAGTGGAGGAAGGGTGGGTCTAGAGGAATGTAGCAGTATAATACAGTGACAGTGTTCTGCTTCCCTCTAGTGGAGTAAGGGTGGATCTAGAGGAAGGAAGCAGTATAAAACAGTGACAGATATCTGCTACGGTCTGGTGGAAGAAGGGTGGATCTAGAGGAACGTAGCAATATAATACAGTGACAGATTTCTGCTGCCCTCTAGTGGAGTAAGGGTGGATCTAGAAGAACATAGCAGTATAATACAGTGACAGTGTTCTGCTTCCCTCTAGTGGAGAAAAGGTGGATCTAGAGGAACGTAGCAGGATAATACAGTGACAGTTTTCTGTTTGCCTCCGGTGGAGGAAGGGTGGGTCTAGAGGAACATAGCTGTAAAATACAGTGACAGTGTTCTGCTTCCCTCTAGTGGAGTATGGGTGGATGTAGAGGAACGTAGCTGTAAAATACAGTGACAGTTTCTGCTTCCCTCTAGTGGAGTAAGGGTGGATCTAGAGAAATAGCAGTATATAATCAGTTTCAGGGTAGGAAAGGGCAGAAAAGGTATAATACAGTGACAGATTTCTGCTTCCCTCTAGTAGTGTAAGGGTGGATATAGAGGATGGTAGCAGTTTAATACAGTGACAGTGTTCTGCTGCCCTCTAGTGGAGTAAGGGTGGATCTGTAGGAACGTAGCAGTATAAAACAGTGACAGAGTTCTCCTTACCTCTAGAGTAGTAAGGTTGGATCTCTACGAAGGTAGCAGTATAATACAGTGACAGTGTTCTGCTTCCCTCTAATGGAGTAAGGGTGGATCTAGAGCAATTTAGCAGTATAATACAGTGACAGTGTTCTGCTTCCCTTTAGTAGAGTAAGGATGGTTCTAGAGGAACGTAGCAGTATAATACAGTGACAGTTTTCTGTTTGCCTCCGGTGGAGTAAGGGTGGATCTAGAGGAAAGTAGCAGTATAATACAATGACAGTGTTCTGCTTCCCTCTAGTGGAGTAAGGGTGGATCTAGAAGAACATAGCAGTATAATACAGTGACAGTGTTCTGCTTCCCTCTGGTGGAGAAAGGGTGGATCTAGAGGAACGTAGCAGTATAATACAGTGACAGTGTTCTGCTTCCCTATAGTGGAGTAATGGTGGATGTAGAGGAACGTAGCAGTATAATACAGTGACAGTTCTTCTGTTCCTCCGGTGGAGTAAGGATTGATGTAGAAGAAACGTAGCAGTATCAGCGCACTTTTCAAACAACAACCACAAGACATCACCCACATATGAGGACTCCAACCTCATGCAACAGACTCAAAAAATATCAATATGCAGGTTACAAAAAAACTTTCTTCAATTCTTTATATAATAATCTTCTTTAATACTCCACGAACTTATAATAATAGTTCACGTGGTAGTAAATAGCATATCATTCACGTAACAATATAACTTGCGGTTTGGTACAAACATCAGGCCCAGTTTATAGCAGCACTTCATTATCCAACTTGGACTTTCAAGCTGACGAAACAGTTCATATGGAACAAGGGGATCCCACCATTAGTCCTCTCACCACGGAGGAGGGTAGGAAACAGCAGCATGACGTTTCACCTGCAGTTTCAGCCTCATCTCCATTTAAACTACGGATAATCAAGTGATGTATAACAACAAACCGGGATGTGGAACAATTATAAACAGCACATTAGCAAACATGTATAATATTCCAACTACTATAAAATCAAACCTATGATCCTAATAGAAACAGTATAGACAGTTTTACCCTCTAAAACTTCTTTGAACTCCTTGCATACAACGTACACCCAATACACTCTCCCTGTTAACCCATTCCTAACTAATCTACACAAACCAAATACTAACTAGGGTAACACAGACAGCTAACCCTTAAAGGGGTTTTTGCCATGATCTAATGTTGACGTGGGATCCTCCAAAATGGGTATTTGATCACTTTTCTAAATATATGTCATTAAAAAAAGTGAAGCCTGTGAGAGCTACAGCCTTCCTTACATGCCCTTAGTTCCTGACCGTTTACATTAGATACGACCAGGAGCTGATCTGGCTGTGCTTGCGTTGTTTGCACTTCTTATCTGAAGGCAAGGAACATGAACGAGCTTTGAAAGGACTGGGGAGAAAAGATCCTGTGTTTTTTGTATAGAGAATCCACTGGTTGTAATGTAATTATCTGAGTAATGCAGACGCTCCCTGCTCAGCCCTCCTCTAGCAGTTTGTGAACAAATGAAAGACGCTGCCTGCTCAGAGCTTATCTTCTCTTCTGAGCAGATAAGAGGGAGAAACTCGTGCACAATACAGTTATCCCCTGTGGATTAGCCAAATAACATGTTTGCTCAAGTACAGAGACTGAGTATCAGGAATGTGCATGGGAGGTGGAGTGATGACATCACGGAGGAGGTACTTGTTTTTTTAAACACCGAAACACAACGCCCCCTTTTCAAACCTCAAGAGGGAAGTATCAGCTTGTTAGGTGAGGAACTCACTTCTTGGCAAAACCCCTTTAAAGGGGATGTATCGCTTCATCAGTTCGGCTGTTCTCTTGTAGCTTGATTCAGTTCCTGAAATCCAGGGGCGTTTCTTTCCCTCCCAGCTGAGTGTTTCTTAACTGAAGGGGGATGACATCATCCCCCCCGTCACTGTTCATGCTCGCTCCTGAGTCAGTGTGCTCCCCCCTCTCTGTCTGAGTCCACATGTCACTGTGTCGTTCCTCTCCCTATGCAGTCTTATTTTGTAAGAGCTGTTTACACACCACAGCCCTGCATTCAGTCTAGACAGTCTTCTATGAACTCAGAGCACTGATCTCTTCTCCTCTCACAGCTGGAGGTTTGTTACAGTTGAATCCAGTCTTCTATGAACTCATCCAGAGCACAGATCCATCTCCCTTCTATGTTTACACAAGGCACTGAGGCACAATTCTGCTGTTTTCTGATTGTAGAAGCAGCTGCAGTGTCAATGAGGAGCTGCTAGCTGTATAGAGTGAAATTGTTGCCGGCCCCTTACACGCAGGAGCATTAGGCACCGAGGCACAATTCTGCTGTTTTCTGATTGTAGAAGCAGCTGCAGTGTTACTGTGGAGCTGCTGGCTGTGCAGAGTGAAATTGTTGCCGGCCCCTTATTCTGAGTGAGAGAGGCAGGAATGCGCGCTCCCGTGAATACGACCGGGGGCCGGACAGAATGTAAATTAGTAGAGCCGTCAGCCAATGAAATGAAAGGAGGTGGGATCCGACCGGCACTGGGGACCAGTGTTTACACAAATTAAGATAAGGCAGACTGTGAAAACAAGACAGTTTTGCTAATGACATCCAATTGCAAAGTTGCTTGTTTTCACTGTCCCCTTATTCTGAAGACCATTTAATGCAATGATACAACCCCTTTAAGGATTAGATCTATCAGCACTAGCCCGTCATAAAAAATTACAAATCTTGTTTACCATAACTAGTATGCAATCTATAACAACTAACAAGCCTACTACCTTACTCCTGCATTTACAGAAAGACGTTCCAATTGCACTCTTCATTTAATCCTTTCGGAGCTAGTGACTGAAGACGCGTGATCCAAAATACCTCTCTTCGTATGAGGTGCGATCTAACCCTTTCGTTATCGCTATCCTCAATACTTTCAAGAACGCACCATTTAAGTTCACTAACACCGTGTCCTAATTCATGGAGATGTTTGGCCACTGAGGATTCCAAATTTTTTGTAATTTTATTTTTCATTGCACCCTCCCCACGAAACGCATCACTCTTACTTTTACATAGTCTAATCTGTGATCTATGTTCATTTAACCCCTTCCTGACGGACGGTCATAAAAATATGGATCTAATTTTATTCCTCCTTGACTTCTGAAAGCCATAACTTTTTTTATTTTTCCATCTACATAGACATATGAGGGCTTTTATTTTGTGGGACAGGAGGTACTTTCTTATGGTGTTATTCATATTACCATAGAATATACTGGGGAACCGCAAAAAAATTCTAAGTGGGGCAAAATGTGAAAAAAAAGTACTTGTGCCATGTTTGCAGGAGTTTTTTTTTTTTTAACGAAGCTTATTCTTCAGTAAAAATGATGCGTTCTCTGTATTCTACAGGTTGATTCGCATCCAACAATACCAAACATGTAGGGTTTCCGTTATGTTTTAGCACCGTAAAAGAAAAATCCAAACATTCTCTATTTTTTAAATTTGCGCCGTGGCGTCATTTTGTGCGACCAATAACTTTTTTGCACTTACACCTACGTACGCCGTGAGGGGCATTTTTTTGCGGGCTGAAGTGCACTTTTTATTGCTACCAGTTTGTAACGCATTCAACTTTTTTGATCACCTTTCCAATTTTTATGGGACGTGAAATGACCCAAAAAAACGCAGTTTTGGCGTTTGGAATTTTTTTTCTTCTACGGTGTTCAGCATTCGGGATAAACAATGATATATTTTTATAGATCGGACTTTTTTGGACGTGGCAACACCAAATATGGGGAACTTTTTTATTAATTTATCTTTTTTATTTGTAAAATGGCGAAAGGGGGGGGGGGTGATTTGAACTTTTAATACTTTTTTTTTTACACTTTAAAACTTTATTTATTTTTTTTATACTTTAACATCGAGTCCCCCTAGGGCGCTTCACCACTAGGGGGCGCGATCGTTAATACAGCCTAAATATAATCAAAAACAACAATTGGTTTTGCACATGGAAAAAATTTGTTTGAAAAAACAAATGCACACTGGTGTGGCAGCAATTCATATAGACATTACAAATTCAAAAAACAGTGGCACATTATGGACTACGGAAACCGTCAAATGGGACATAGGAAATTTGGAAAAAGCAATTACTGCTAACATAGAATACATGAAAAAAATTGAGGTTCTCAGTTCACACTTTTGGCCAAAATGCTTAAGCCCACCTCCCAATCATCAAGGGGACCTCAAGTGCAGGTGGGTCCTACGCTATTGTCACCTCTATTGGGTCCTATTCAGACCTGCATACCTTAGGGAGCGAAGATACCTGCTTCAAAGAACAACTGCACTGTTTAAAAACCTGGGGAAGTGGGTGGGGTGCAAACACCAAAATGGAGACTACCACTCCTCCCTACATATATATAATCAAAAACAACAATTGGTTTTGCACATGGAAAAACTTTGTTTGAAAAAACAAATGCACACTGGTGACAATAGCGTAGGACCCACCTGCACTTGAGGTCCCCTTGATGATTGGGAGGTGGGCTTAAGCATTTTTGGCCAAAAGTGTGAACTGAGAACCTCAATTTTTTTCATGTATTCTAGTTAGCAGTAATGCTTTTTCCAAATTTCCTATGTCCCATTTGACGGTTTCCTTAGTCCATAATGTGCCACTGTTTTTTGAATTTGTAATGTCTATATGAATTGCTGCCACACCAGTGTGCATTTGTTTTTTCAAACAAAGTTTTTCCATGTGCAAAACCAATTGTTGTTTTTGATTATATATATGTAGGGAGGAGTGGTAGTCTCCATTTTGGTGTTTGCACCCCACCCACTTCCCCAGGTTTTAAACCAGTGCAGTGTTCTTTGAAGCAGGTATCTTCGCTCCCTAAGGTATGCAGGTCTGAATAGGACCCAATAGAGGTGACAATAGCGTAGGACCCACCTGCACTTGAGGTCCCCTTGATGATTGGGAGGTGGGCTTAAGCATTTTTGGCCAAAAGTGTGAACTGAGTTTCTGTTTTGTTTTCATGTATTCTAGTTAGCAGTAATGCTTTTTCCAAATTTCCTATGTCCCATTTGACGGTTTCCTTAGTCCATAATGTGCCACTGTTTTTTGAATTTGTAATGTTAATACAGCCTAATGCATTGCATAGACAATGCATTAGGCTGTACCAAGATGTCGGTTTCCCCACTTCCTGCCTGGGGCCGGAAGTGGGGCAAACGAGAACATGGCAGCGATGGAGGCCTTCACAAGGCTTCCTGCTGCCATGTTAGTGCTTCGGGACTCAGTGATCTCACAGCTGATTTCCCAATCATAATGAAGAATGGTGCGCGGCACCGTTTTTCATTCATTTAGACACCGCGGCCATCTTTGCTGTGGCGTCTAAGGGGTTAATCACTCATACGTCATAGGATGGTAAGGGGTTAAACGCACCTTTATTTGCCTAGTAATTTGTCCAACATACACTTTGCCGCATGGGCACTTCAGCATGTACACTACAGTGTATGTATATATAGAAATAGAAGCTAAGTCCTGGGACACTGCACTGCTCCCTACTGTGTCCTACTCCTCATTATAATTCCAGAAGACCCTGAGGAAACCTTTCACACCTCTCTGTCATTGTCTAATATCCCACAAGTTTCAATCTACAAATATTGCGCAGTTCTATTGCCCTAGGACTAATCGGGGCTCTGGGACTATTTGTTGTTCCTGTAGTCTATAAGACACTTATTTTTCCTAACTCTACTGTGCTCCTTATACCGGCCTTCTTATCAACCACAAATATATTCTGATATCTTCACCCATAATCCACCAGAGGAAAGCTCAGCTGGGAGACCATCACTGCCCAGTGTCCTACCAGCGCTAAATGATCTGGTGGAAAGGAGCAGCGTCTCCTCCGTCAAGGGGGCTGTAGCACGTGACTGGGGGCCACTGTAATGGAGTTGATTTATTTCCACTTTGCACTCGCCTCTCATTCAGGTGGCAAATCGAGCATAAATCACACCCCAAGACAATTCCAGCCCCCAAAATATATCCGCTGCCACCACCTTCCTCAATACTCAAAAAGAAAAGAAAATCAGAGGGAAGGGCTCTGATCCCAAAAATACACTTAAAAACGCTTACCGGGTCACCTCACTGTTCTCCAGCAGCTGCAGGGTTAAAACACTTCTTCCAGGATATGGGTTCTTTCAGCAAATAAGGGCTAAGCTTATTAATTTTAGTATTTAATAGGAAAAGGTACAGTGCTTACATTAAAAATGCAATAACAATGAATAGGACATATGTTAACGAACAGTCATAAAATCAAAGGGAGAAAACATAGACAAATCCTTACACTTACAATGCTCGGCTTTCAGATCCGGGTGCATGGAAGAAGAAATGGAACACAGCTCAATACAGAATTGAACCCAGGCTCGCACTGGCCCAGAGGGGAATAGTGGAAACCCCCGGTGGGCTCCCTAGCACGGTAGACCTAACGTTGTTTTTTTAACTCCATGTACATTGTCAGAAGAGGCAAAAATGTATAAAAAGGGAGGCAGAAAGCAAGAGGTAGAGTATAGGAGGCATGTGCAGTCATTTACAGTAGCTGTAGGAGGGACCCCTAAACTAAACTCCACCAGTGGGCCCATAAAACGCAGCTGGTGGGCCCCTAGAGTCAACTTCACCTGTGGGCTCTATGCACCCCAGTCTGGCACTGATTGAACTATGTACAAAAAAATGTGAGCCTGGCAATGTGTCTTATAGGCCCAACTAACCATCTCAGGTTTCCACACCACCCGTCAGCTAATTAGGATAATTATGCTGCACTTCAGTGGCTGGAGATATAATGAGGTGGGCGGAACCTTGATGCTTAATGTGGACTGTTGCTCACTTTCTCCACTAGATGGCACTCATGGGATCTGTCTCCGTGTTGACAGGTAAATGAACCCTGAACTTTTGGTGGCTAGTCTTTTATGACTAGGGATAGGGCATAGGCCAGCTTGGTCTGATGGGATTCTGGCCTTCTATTAACTATTAATGATACTTATGTATACAGAACTGGCCATAAAATGCAATAAAATGGCTGCTTAGCAGATGCGGCCCGGGTTATATAAACAAGTGGGGTAATAGAATTGTCTTAAGGATGTTTCACAGACATATGCTACAAATTCCATTTGCAAAAAGGGGGGTGGAGATCTATGAACTACAGAAATGCAGAAATGGTAAACTGACAATATATGCACGGCTGAATAACAATACAGAATACACATAATACTCTACATACATACAGTTCTATGACAGCTACAAACAGACCTGATGATAATCATAGCTGCCCTGCCCATTTTCCTGATAGGGGCATCTAGTGCTGCAGCACCTGTAGGCTTAAGGGTATTATTGATACCTGACAGGAACTTATCAGTTGTGTTCTCCTCCATTGGTTTGTGGTGTAGAGGTTCCGGTAGAAGTCCGAGACGACTCTCATCACCCCCTCATCCCAATCTGCATCACTCCGGCCTCATCTTGCAGCTCGTTCAGGGGCATGTGGCCGGCATGGAGCTTCTCGAAAAAGAAAGAGTTACACTTCTCACCCTTCTCCAGGTGCTCCACCTTGGAGCGAAAGAGGATTTGCTTGGACTCTTCCTCAAAGTGCCTTTTTCAGATCATTCTTGGCCTCCTCCAGCTCCTCCCTGACATCCTAGCCTCACTGCTGGAGGTCCTACATCTCTCTGAAGTTGCCTGTTGACGACTTTTAGTCTGAAAGAAGCTGCAAAACTCCACCTTCATACATTCCCACCGGTCACAGATACTATTGAAAAAGCATTTGTTGTTCCTCCAGTCAAGATAAGCGTCCCTAAGCTCCTCGAGCACATCTTCCCTATCCAACACAGAACATTTCAACTTCCAGGCCCTGGAGGAAAGCCGTTACCTAGGACTCCCTGGAAGCAAATAGCCCAGTGGTCAGAAAAGAAGCAGAGGTCCCTAGAGAACCTAAGCTGCCTGACTGCCCTACAGCAAACTCACCAACTGTCCCAGAACGCCCAGAGAGACTTCAGCGAATAGGGGAGATTTCCCGGACTCCCGCGAGAGAGCTGATAAATCTCCCAGAGCCAAATGGCTGCCGAGAGCTCTTTAACCCCTTACCGACATATGACGTATGGGCACGCTGGATCACATGGCTAATTGCAGCTAACACCTGGCAGTTATAGTTTGCACTGTTTAACCCCCTTTGACGCCACAGCCAAGATGCCTCACTGCGATCAGGACATTAGTGGCGAAATTGCTGTGTCCCGGTCGCCTAACATGACAGCTGGAAGACTTGTGATGCCTCCATCGCTGCCATGTTTTCAATTTCCCCACTTCCAGCCCCAGGCAGGAAGTGGGGAAACCGCCATCTTTGTACACCCATTGTATTACAATGCATTAGGTTGTATAAATGATCGCGCTCCCTAGTGGTCCTATAGGGGACTCAAAGTTACAGTAAAAAAAAAATAATGTTTTAAAGTATAAAAAAAAATTCAAAATATTAAAAGTTCAAATCACCCCCCTTTTGTTCTTTTTACAAATAAAAAATAAAACAAGAAAAAAGTCCACTATGGCTTGTCCTTTGGGGGTATCTCTGGCCCGGGGCCCAGTGATGCTGAGATATGAACCATTATGTCTGCACCCAAACACACTGGTCTGGCCAGTATGAGTGAGGTGGGAGAATAAGGGAGGAGGTGGGGGATAAAAAGCTTTTGTTAATGTATCTGGGGCTTTGGATGGTGGTGTGAATGGTGGTGGGAAAGGAAAGGTGGGAACTATATCTACTAGTGCATGTGGTTTGGATGCTATGGAGGTGGGTGGTGGAGGGAGGTGGGCCTGGTCTGGTTGCCCCCCAGCTGTGACAGACCCTGTATGAAGTTATGCTAATGTCATGGCTGGGGGAGTAGGGGTCTCTCCTTGTCCTCTGGCTCTGGGGACAGCTCTTTGCAGCAGTGTCTTCTGGGGGCTCTAAAGAGAGGTGAGAGATCAATCAATGTAGAGGGTAGGGAGGTTGATCTATCCCTCTGGATAGAGAGGAAGGGTCTCTCAGCCTTCCGAGAGAAAGGGGGGGGGGACCATGTGTTCTCTCCCGACAACCGGGCAGGGTGTTCTCCGTAGGAACATGGTCCGTCTGAGGGGGGTTGGCAATGATACATGTCCCCAAGGGGCAAAAGTGGTTGAGCTCCTGCTAAAGATGGGCTTCAAGGTGATGGACATCTATGCCTTGATACATCCCTATGGGACCTCTGAGTTTGATGTCAGCTTTGTTTGGCCGGAGGGGCGTGAGCTCGTCTGGTCTAACTATGAGGTTGCAATGGACGAGCCCAGCTAGTGAGACCTCGCCGTCCAGGCAGTGTGTCGTCAGAACAACGTGAAGAGGGTGACCATTCTAACCCATAACAAGTCACTCTCTTGTACTGACATCATGACTTGGCTCGGCCGATATGGGGAGGTGGTGGGAGTCCCTCAAAAGAACAGGGATGAGTTTGGCATCTGATCAGGGTTCTGAACGTTTATGGTTATACTTAGTCTTTCAGGGAACACTGTTATCCACATACCATCTGCAATCTTCCTTGGAAGGGATCGTATCCAGATTTTCTACCAGGGTCAGCCGAAGCTGTGTCATAGATGGGGGCATAGGTCATCTTGCTGCTTCCTGTGTGCAGATTAGGTGTCACCTGTGTGGTGACTTTGGTCACCTATTCAGTCACTGCCCTCACTACTTTGCCAATACAGTCAAAACCCTGGCAGGAGAAAGGCATGAGGCTGATTTTGCTGAAGGGGTGAGGGGAAGGAACAGAGCTGCCAGTGAGGAAAGGTAAGCAGTAGATGCCTGCCCAACTTAAGCATCAGGAAAAACGCCAAAGGTAGAGGGAGATGGACAAATCTCGGAGAGCTCAGGCAACTGGGGAATCTAGGGTGACCTCTGCTCCTGATGCTGATGCCCCGAGGGATAGTGAACTGAATGAGGAAATTAGGAGGATCCAAAAAGAGGAAGATGCCATCTCCACAGCACTCCCCCATGATCAAAGTAGGGATGGGAAGGAAGGAGATAGCAAGAGAGAAAGCAGAGTAAAAACAACCTGAAAAAAAAGGAGGATGTAAGATCTTCTCCCTCCCACCAGATGCCAAAGGAAGGTACAACCGACCCCCCTCTGATTGGTCTCTCAAACCGTCTCTATGCCCTTGGTGACATTGCCCCCTCATGGAAGGAGGAGGAAGGGTGCTGAGTCCCCTCTTCCTTGGGAAAACATGTCCTCAGGGGGAGGGGCTGGCCCAGAACCAGAGGACAAGGACAGAGGTGATATGGACACATCGGTATCTTTAAAAAGAAATACACTGTCATCTAATGTGGAGAATGGCATTCGCAGGGGGGAAAAAGAAAGCCATCTAATTCAATCACCAAGGATGGCGACACCCACTCAGTTAATGCTGGGATCCATTAATGTTGCCAGCATTAAGTCGGATATGGCTAGATTTTCGGCCTCGATTTTCTTAGCCGAGTTGAAGCTGACATTTTGTTATTGCAGGAGACCAGGCTGCCAGATTTGGTGGCCGTGTTCAAAGCTGAAAGGGATTTTGACGTGCAGCCTCCTATCGGTCTCTTGCGGCTGAGCCGTATAGCGGAGTGGTGGTCCTTTTTACCTCCCTGGTACAATGCCGATGGGTTATTGAATTAGAAATGGGGAGGTGTCTGATCTTAGAAGTCCTCATGAAGGGACAAGAACTTCGTCTAATTAACATCCATGGTAACATCCAAGTGGGACTGGAAGTGTTTCTTTATGAGGATCAAGCCCTATCTTTTTACAAGTTGGTAGGTGGTCTTTGGAGGGGACTTCAAAACTGTCACGAGGCCCCAGGACAGGGGAGGTTCCAGAGACAAGCTGACTTATGACAGCGTCATTTTGAATAGCATAGCTAGTGAGGCTCGCCTGGTGGATGTCCACATACGGCACACCCTAGGCCATGTGGGGTTCACCTATCATAGGGGTAGTTGTAGGTCTAGGGGAGACAGGTTTTATTTGAAGGAGGAAGCTGTCTCTTCAGCAGTTTCCGTTGATGAGGTGGAGGTCTCCGACCACTGTTTAATTTTGTTTTCAATGAATGTTACAATGTTACAATGAATGCAAAGAGCTTACTGGAGGCTCAATTCATCTCTCTTGGAAGAAGCAGAGATCAGACAGTCCTTTGAGGACTTTTTTCAGAGCCAGGTACCATTGATGGGTCTGTGCAGTAGTAGGGTTGAGTGGTGGGAGATGTTCAAACAAAGGGTGTCCAAGTTCCTCCGCCAGCTCTTGAGCCTCAGGAGCCTCAGCAGGTATCGCCTGTACCAGGGTCTGAGGACTAAACCCAAACATCTTGTCTCGACTGGGGGTAGCCGACTAGCCGTGAGGAGATCTCCAGAGTGAAGTCCTTGCTCATGAGGAGTCAGTATGACAGACACGCATCTTTGGTTTTTGAGAGGGATTATGGGAAGTACCGCTCACCCGACCCTTACAGAAACTGCAAGATGTCAGTGAATAGTAAGATTGTGTCAGGACTGATTGATAGTACGGGGTCCCTGAGAAGTGATTTTATATATATATATATATATATATATATATATATATATATATATATATATATATATATAGTAAGCTTGCACTCACGTTTTGGCCGCCATCTTGGACCAGCGTAGGGGGGTCATTGCTCACAGGATCGCCGTCTGTCATAGATCGATATTGACACATCCAATATAAGGCACTCCGACTGCAGGCTTTTAGTTTCACTGGCCTCAACCAGTTTTATTGAGGCAAGTAGGTTACAGAAATAACAGACATAAATAAAAAACTCGGCCATCTGGCCACTCACTAAACATATAGGAAGAGTCCCTCTCTAACTAAAGAGCAGGACCTAACGTCCTGTCTCACCAAACTCTCTCCCAGTCTCCCGCTGGGTCCCGGCTTCTTTCAAGCCTCTGGGGGCCAGAGCCTCCATACACTTGCTCTCCTGTTGCTACCACTGCCTGGTAGCCAACCACGCCCCCCGTACACCTGAAGTAGGAGGCTTTTAATAGGTCTCCAGAGAGTTATACAATATCTGGGCTGGAACCCAGGGACCTGGAATGCGGGGACAGACAGCCACCTCACCACAAGCACACTATAGCTGTACCGAAAAGAAAGCTCACACCCCATACTTAACTTAGCCCTATGCAGTTGGCAGGTGCACTTAATTCTAGGCACGGGTTGGATGTAGGTGTCAGTAGCAATATTCTGTCAACTTGGACACAAATGTGCAGGCTGCGCTCCTTCACCACACCCGATCCGCCGATATGAGTAACCTCAGGTGGCGGGGGTCATCCTGCAGAGAGAACTTTAATCTGTTAGGACCCTCTACCGTGGAATACGTGGCTGCAGGATCCATTGGCTAAGACTTAACCCAGGTTGGTCTGCACTGTAACACCTTGTTGACAATATAAGTTTTTAGTATTGGGTATAAAAATATATATATATATATATATATATATATTTTATATATATATATAATAATATATATATATATATATACACACATATATTATATAAAATGTATATAAATATAAAACGTGCCCAAGAAGGTGCATGTGCAGGCCCATCTGAAGTTTGCCAATGAACACCTGGATGATTCTGTGAGTGATCGGGAGAAGGTGCTGGGGTCGGATGAGCCAATATTTGAGCTCTTTGACATTAACTCAACTCGTCATGTTTGGAGGAAGAAAAATGCTATCTATGACCAAAGAACACCATCCCCACTGTCAAGCATGGAGGGCGAAATATTAGGTATTGGGGGTATTTCTCTGCTAAGGGCACAGGACTACTTCGCCGCATCACTAGGAGAATGGATGGAGCCATGAACCGTAAAATCCTGAGTGACAACCTCCTTCCCTCCGGCAGAACATGAAAAATGGGTGGTGGCTGGGTCGTCCAGCAAGATAATGACCTGAAACATACAGCCAAGGCAACAAAGGAGTGGCTCAAAAAGAAGCACATTAAGGTCATGTAGTGGCCTAGCCAGTTTCCAGATCTTAATCCCATAGAAAACGTATGGAGAGAGTTGAGCTCCAAGTTGCCAAGCAACAGCCTCAAAATCTTAATGATTTAGAGATTATCTGCAAAGAGGAGTGGAGCAAAATACCTCTTGACATGTGCAACCCTCATCATCAACTACAAAAAACATCTGACTGCTGTGCTTGTCAACAAGGGTTTTGCCACCAAGTATTAAGTCGTGTTTGCCAGAGGGATCAAATACTTATTTCTCACTGCAAAATGCAAATACATTTATAGAATTTATACAATGTGATTTTCTGGATTTTATTTTGAATATTCAAATTAAAATTAACCTACACTTAAAATTATAGACTGTTCATGTCTTTGTCAGTGGCCAAACTTACACAATCAGCAAAGGAACAAATAATAAATTATTTCCTTCACTGTATATCTGGCAATTGTATCCGCTATATATCTGACCATTGTATCCTCTGTATATCTGGCCATTGTATCCGCTATATATCTGACCATTGTATCCTCTGTATATCTGACCATTGTATCCGCTATATACCTGACCATTGTATCCTCTGTATATCTGGCCATTGTATCCGCTACATATCTGACCATTGTATCCTCTGTATATCTGACCATTGTATCCACTATATATCTGACCATTGAATCCTCTGTATATCTGACTATTGTATCCTCTGTATATCTGACCATTGTATCCTCTGTATATCTGACCATTGTATCCTCTGTGTATCTGACCATTATATCCGCTGTGTATCTGACCATTGCGTCCTCTGTATATCTGGCCATTGTATCCGCTATATACCTGACCATTGTATCCTCTGTATATCTGGCCATTGTATCCTCTGTATTTCTGACCATTGTATCCACTATATACCTGAACATTGTATCCTCTGTATATCTGGCCATTGTATCCGCTCTATATCTGACCATTTTATCCTCTGTATATCTGACCATTGTATCCTCTGTATATCTGACCATTGTATCCTCTGTATATCTGACCATTGTATCCTCTGTGTATCTGACCATTATATCCGCTGTGTATCTGACCATTGCGTCCTCTGTATATCTAACCATTGTTTCCTCCGTATATCTGACCATTGTATCTGCTGTTCATGTCTTTGTCAGTGGGAAACTTACACAATCAGCAAAGGAACAAATAATAAATAATTTCCTTCACTGTATATCTGGCCATTGTATCCGCTATATATCTGACCATTGTATCCTCTGTATATCTGACCATTGTATACGCTATATATCTGACCATTGCGTCCTCTGTATATCTGACCATTCTATGCGCTATATATCTGACCATTGTATCCTCTGTATATCTGACCATTGTATCCTCTGTATATCTGACCATTGTATACGCTATATATCTGACCATTGTATCCTCTGTATATCTGACCATTGTATGCGCTATATATCTGACCATTGTATCCTCTGTATATCTGACCATTGTATCCGCTATGTATCTGACCATTGTGTCCTCTGTATATCTGACCATTGTGTCCTCTGTATATCTGACCATTGTTTCCTCTGTATATCTGTATCTGCTGAATATCTGACCATTGTATCCCTATATATCTGACCATTGTATCCTCTGTATATTTGACCGTTGTATCCACTATAAGAGTTGATTATAAAGTAATTAAAAATATAAAGGAACGATCCACTCGTCTCTATTTTAAACATTCACAATAATTTTCAAAAACAAACAAAATGGCAATAAAAATAATCTCTTCTTCATGTGTCTCAAGAGATCAGTCTCCTAAACCTCCAACCAGACTTGGTTGCAAGGCAACTGATTTCAGCAGGAGCCCTGCCCCATTGTTCTGTCTATGAAAGGCACAATAAGCCCCACCCACTCCATTTAACCCCGCCCTCTCATCCTTCTGCCCGTCCAAAGTGGGACAATTGGAAGTTTATGCCTGTGTTATCTGTAAGAACTATAAAAAATACAACTTCTATCCTGAATTATGGGCAGTTAAACAATAAACACATCATATAAAATATTAATTATAACAGAGATTAATATTTATTAGTTACAAATCATCTTTTTATTAATGTATTCATCATTTCATCAATTCATTAAGTTCATATTTATACCTTCACCCAATAGACTTTATACTTTGTGGCGGTGGACTTTTTAACAGGATTAGAAAACATATCCAGCATTATTTTGGTTGTCAGTTTAATAAGCAACTGGAGCTGGATATTGTAGCCGTCATGAATTTGGTGATATCTCTTTAAATATGAGGATCTGGATTAAACTTTGTGAACTTAACCCTCTGTGAGGAGCATCACCAATGATGCAAACTCTGACCAATAGGAACCATCTGTGAGGACCATCACCGATGCTGCGAAATCCAATCAATAAAAACCCTCATGATGACCATCACCAATGCTGCAAACTCCAACCAAAAGGAACAATCTGTAAAGACCACCACCAATGCTGCAAACTTCAACCACTAGGAACCTTCTGTGAGGAGCACCATCAATGCTTCAAACTCTGACCACTAAGAACCATCTGTGAGGACCTCCACCAATGCTGCAAACTAACCATTAGAAACCCTCTGTGAGGCCCACCACCAATGCTGTAAACCCTGACCACTAAAAACCATCTGTGAGGACCACCACCAATGCTGCATGCTCCGACTACTAGGAACTATCTATAAGGACAACAATCAATGCTACAAACTCCAACCATTATGAAACATCTATGAGGACCATCACCAATGCTGCAAACTCTGACCACTAGGAACTATTAGTGAGGACCACTATCAATTTTGCAAAATCCAACGAATAGGAACCATCTGTAAGAACCACCACCAATGCTGAAAACTCAAACCACTAGGAACCATCTTTAAGGACCATCAACAATGCTGCAAACTCCGACCACTAGAAACCATCTGTGAGGAGCATCATCAATGTTGCAAACTCTGGCCACGAGGAACCATCTATGAGGACCATCACCAATACTGAAAACTGACTTTTAGAAACCCTCTGAGAGGACCACCACCAATACTGCAAACTCCAACCACCAGGATCCTTCTGTGAGGACCATTATTGATGTTGCAAACTCCAAAAACTAGGAACAATCTGTGAGGACCACCACCAATGCTGAGAATAAGCTGCTCTTGACATCATAAGTGGTCACCCTCTATTGAAATGAATGGATGTTATGGGAACTGCCAAAACCATAAAAACATAATTCCACTAATTCTTCTGCTCTGTTTGTGCATTTCTGATCCCAGCAGTCCGATGTCATTCCTGCTTACAAATCATATGTGATGACATAATGTCACATGACCTTGACGTGTGATGGCCATGTGATCTTATATGGATGTCACCTGGTCCTGGCAGTGGTATGGATCATCCATGCAGGAATGACGCAGAATCATAGGGATTATAAAACCATTCATTATCAAGCAGGTGAGCTGTAGTACCAGGCACAACCTATGGACTCATGTGGCGCTGTTTCTGGAAAACAGTCGTGTTTGAAAGATTCTGGACAACCCTTTTAAAAATAATGAGCTTTATATATACACAGGCCAAAAACCCTATAATAACATCAATCTTCTGTTTCTGTACCTCCCATTCCTTTATATAAAGCCTGTATGACTGATGTAAATACAACCCAAGGAAGAGAGATGACCCAGTCCTTCACGAAGGACCCCCGCACCTCCACCGCTTTATCTTATTCTGAACTCTCCACTTTTCCATACATGTAGACAGGGCTGAAGGGGCTCGGTGAAGGTGGCAGTGAAGGTATATAAGTGTCTGATGGGTTCACACAGCTCATAAAAGGACAGCTGCCCGGCCTCATAATCCAGACAGATCCTGACTCTATCACTGGAGAGCTCGGAACATACCCAAACCAGTTCACGGTCATGTGTCACTACAGTATTACACTCCCGTCCACCAGATACACACCAGGACTTGCTATTACATAGAAGGAGTGACTTGCTCCCCCTCCTGTCTATACTGGGGTAACACATCCCCACTATCCAGTGCCATGATGACCAACTGATCTCCAAATCCCAGCAATGTCTCCCTGAGGAGAATCTGCTGCCGCTCATCACCTGAGGATCGTCCTGGAATCTCTCTGCTGTTTCCGGACGATTCTGTTTTATTTTTGCCCATCGTGCAGTTTTCAGGTCGTCTGATATAAGGAGATGGTTATTAGCTGTGTTTACATCCAGTAATATGTCTGCAGCTCTGTAGCCATAGAAGGTCACAGCTTTTATCATTCCAGATAAATTCCTTATGAGAGAGAACAGCTCCGAATCGTAATCACCACCCCCTGTGTCCTCATCACTTCCATCATGTACCCCTGTATCCTCATCATCTCCATCATGTCCCCTTTTGTCTTCATCATCTCCATCATGTCCTCCTGTATCCTCATCACATCCATCATGTCCCCCTGTGTCCTCATCACCTCCATCATGTCCCCCTGTGTCCTGATCACCTTCATCATGTCCCCACTGTGCCCTCATCATCTCCATCATGTCCCCTGTAACCTCATCACCTCCATCATGTCCCTCTGTGTCCTCATCGTCTCCATCATGTCCTCCTGTGTCCTCATCACCTCCATCATGTCTTCCTGTGTCCTGATCACCTCCATCATGTCCCCCTGTAACCTCATCTCCTCCATCATGTCCCCATGTATCCTCATAACCTCTATTGTGTCCCCCCTGTGTCCTCATCACCTCCATCACTACCCCCCCTGTGTCCTCTTCACCTCCATCACATCCCTCTGTGTTCTCATCACCTCCTTCTTGTCCCTCTGTGTCCTCATCACCTCCATCACATCCCTCTGTGTCCTCATCACCTCCATCATGTCTCTCTGTGTCCTCATCACCTCCATCATGTCTCTCTGTGTCCTCATCACCTCCATCATGTCTCTCTGTGTCCTCATCACCTCCATCATGTCTCTCTGTGTCCTCATCACCTCCATCATGTCCTCCTGTGTCCTCATCACCTCCATCATGTCCCCCTGTGTCCTCATCACCTCCATCATGTCCTCCTGTGTCCTCATCACCTCCATCATGTTCCCCTGTGTCCTCATCACCTCCATCATGTCCCCCTGTGTCCTCATCACCTCCATCATGTCCTCCTGTGTCCTCATCACCTCCATCATGTCCCCCTGTGTCCTCATCACCTCCATCATGTCCCCCTGTGTCCTCATCACCTCCATCATGTCCCCCTGTGTCCTCATCACCTCCATCATGTCCTCCTGTGTCCTCATCACCTTCCTTCTCTTTGGGATCACACAAGTCACCTGTGTCTGGATCCTGTAAGACAGTCAGTGGATCTGTCATGTTACACAGCTCCTCAATGTGTCTCATCCTCCTGGACAGCTCATCCTTCTTTATTTCCAGCTTCTGGATGACATCAGACAGTGATAGTGACACCTGCTGTTCCCGTCTGGAGATCTCACTCAGGACCTTCTTCTCCAGGTCGTGCAGACGTCTCCTGAGGTCTGAGAACAGAGCAGTGACTCTCTCGGTGTCTCTGTCTCTGTATATTTGGGTTGTTATCCTGCGCACCTCCAGACTATGGAGTCTTTCCTCAGTCTTCTCTCTCTTTGTGATCAGTTTCTGCAGAACATTTCTCAGTTTCTTCTTCTTCTTCTGAGAGGCCTCGTCCAGCGTCTCCTCCCAGTGTCCCCTGTGTTCTCCATCCAATCTGCAGGACACACAGATACAGATGGCATCCTTAGTACAATAGTACTTGAACAGTTCCTTGTGGATGGAGCACTCCATGTTCTCCAGGTTGGTGCTGGGCTCAGTCAGGAAGTGTTCTGCTGATTTGCTGTGAACTCTCAGGTGTTTATAGCACAGAGAAGCCTCACACATCAGACAGGATTTCACAGCAGAGTCCACACAGTAAGTGCAGAAGATCTTGGTTTCCTCCTGACGTGGCTGAGTAGACCAGACATTCTCCACTACGTTACACAGAGTATTGTTCCTCTTCAGTGCAGGACGCTCCTGAAACTCTGCTCTGCATTCAGGATAGGAATAAACTCCAGACCTGTCCTGGGTATACAGGACCTGATCAATACAGACCCGGCAGAAGTTGTGTCCACAGCTCAGGGTTGCAGGATCTATGTAAAGGGCCAGACAGATGGAGCAGTGCAGCTCGTCTCTCAGATCAGCGGACGCCATGGCTTCCGGGTTTACAAGAATGGAAACTGAAAGTGTAATTCTAGGGCGTGCTCCAGCAGATGTGACATTGCACAATCTATGGCTGAGAGCCGGCTATTAACCCTATAATCAGGTTTCTTATCTGCTGACTACAGTTACACGGAAGTGTAAGGAAATGAGCCTTTTTATTCTGTTCGGAAATATTGTGTGGTAGGTGTAATATCTGCTGTATGTTTATCCTCAATCCACATTAGCTTTCCCTGAACAGAGGTGAATTGGGAATTTTGCAGATATTCCAATTTTCACAAACATGAAGAAAGGTGTGAGAAGGATGAGAAGACTATCTACCAGCAGGAACCCTTGGTAGCTAAAAACATGGTATATGACAATGGAAAAAAATTATACATCCAACAACTCTTATCCATAATCAAGAGGTTTCCATAACTCACTCATGAAAGTTTGGCCAAAGAGCCCGGCTACTACTCCTCCAAGTGGGAAGAGCCATAAACAGGTGGTATGATGATGATCTGCAAGGACTCTTGCTTCCCCTCAGCCACTGTTATCTATCTAGCAAAGTGATGGTTGATTCCTCGGCTCTGATCTCTCTCCATCTTTGGATCATCACCTGACTCCTGTAAATCCCAGCAGCTATCAGCAGTCTGGGCTTGAGTATATGTGCAGAGCTCTAGCCTCTCTGTGCTGCTCCTCAAGCCTTCGAGTTCCTGAGTCTTGCCGACCGTAAGGCCATGTCCCCACGGCACGGGTTTTCGGACGGTTTTTCAGGCGGTTTGCGGTTTTGTAAACCGCCTGAAAAACCGGGCGAAAATTAGCACAATTGTGCTCTATGGAAAACCCGTGCAGCAGTCCCCACTGCACGGGTTTTCTGCCCGGCGGTTTTTCCGCCCAAAAAACATTGAGCATGTTCATTCTTCTGTCTGGTTTTCGGATGGAATCTGAACATCTCAATGGGAGAGGGGAGGGCTTTTCTCTGCTCACCGTGCAGAAAAACTGACCCCCCCCCATGGCCTTGGGGACGGCTGCAAAACAGGACAAATACCGGCTGGATAAACCAACCGGTATTTGTCCTCTGCCGTGTGAACGTCCCCTAATCCTGAGATCCTCGCCTGTTGATTCTGACCCTTGGCCTGTGTCCTGGTATTTGTCTCTGCCCTGCTCCTTGGTTAATATGCTAGAGATTCACATCTGCCTCCAATTCTCAGACCTTCCCATCCTGATGGTATCAGTTGCCGTTGTCAGTTTTACTTTGGCTGGTTATGAAAAATAGAGTGGGGGTAGCACTTTTTGAAATCATTTGCTTCTTTTTAGATTTTTAAGAAACAAAAAAAAAAAGTGTGGGATCCCTCCGTGTGTCATAATCCAAGACAAGGTAAAGCAAACAGCTGCAGGCATATCATATTAAGATGGGAAGTTCCATGGATATCGGTTCCTTTCCACCCTAAAAAAAAGCAGCCTGTAGCTGTCGAAGAAACAGACTATCACATTAGATGGCCTGCCTTCTGATGGTAACCTGCCAGTACCCCAGGTGCATTAGATACCGAGGTAGCAGTGACAGATGGTTAGTATCAGGCTGGAGGTGGCACAAAAACACTGCTGGCTGACACCAACCCCAGCAATAGTAATGAAGAAGCATTTGTCAGACACCTCCATTACTGACAGTGGAATTAAATTGTAAAATAACCTCATAGAAACAACAGATAAAAATCCCATTTTATTTTAATAAACTTTCCAGCCAGCCCTCACTGACCATTTTAGTAAAGAAATAAATCCTGCTCTGGTCTGATGTTGTCCAACAAATCTGATGTAGTTCAAAGGAGAGAACCAGTAGAAAAATAAAAACATTACAGAGAAGTGTCAGAATTAATCTTCATTTCCTGCACCCCCTGAAGATTATGGCTGCATCTATTTTATGGCGGTGACTACAGGGGACGGAGTACAGGGCCGTTCCTAGGCTAAATTGCACTCAGGGCGAGGTGAAGAAATTTCCCCTTCCACTCCCCCTCTACCGTAAAATAATGCGCCACAATGCAACACAGTGCTTCACCAGATAGTTGCCCCTGTAGCCATGTAATACCCCCCTGTAACCAGATAGTAGCCCAAGCAGCCACGATAGTTGCCCCTGTAGCCAGATAGTAGCCCAAGCAGCCACGATAGTTGCCCCTGTAGCCAGATAGTTGCCCCTGCAGCCATGATAGTTGCCCCTGTAGCCATGTAATACCCCCTGTAACCAGATAGTTGCCCCTGCAGCCATGATAGTTGCCCCTGTAGCCATGTAATACCCCCTGTAACCAGATAGAAGCCCCAGAAGCCATGATAGTTGCCCCTGTAGCCAGTTACCCCCTGTAGCCAGTTGCCCCTTGTAGCCAGCTGCCCCCTGCGACTCTGTGTACGTACAGCACTGACTGAGCGCTGATACATACAGGGGAGGAGACAGGAGGGGAGCGATCCGTCTTGCCTCCTCCCTGTGCCGGCAGCTGCACTAAGTGTGTGCAGCTGCTGGCTTTGACTCTGCACAGCTGTTTTACAACGGCCGTGTAAAGTCCAGGGCTAACCGCGGGGCGGGCGAGGTGGGCAGTGCCCTCCTCGGGTGAGCGGAGCCACAGCGCCCCGGGCGATCGCCCGCCTCGCACGCCCCTAGGAACGGCCCTGACGGAGTACATAATACAACTGCCACCTACAGCTCCATATCTCTTCCCAACCACCTTCGCCTATACCAGGTGGGAATTGGTAGGGAGGTGCAGCAAAAGTGAGGGATCTGAGATGTTTGTATATATATCTTGTGCAAGTTCTCCTATTTAAGAAGATGAGGGAGACCTGTTATTGACATCATAGGTCGACCTCAACTATGAGAGACAAAATGAGAAAACAAATCCCGATAATCCCATTGTCTGATTTGGAAAGAATTTATTTGCAAATTATGGTGGAAAATAAGTATTTGGTCCCTACAAGCAAGCGAGATGTCTGGCTCTCACAGACCTGTAACTTCTTCTGTAAGAGGCTCCTCTGTCCTCCACTCATTACCTGTAGTAATGGCTCCTGTTTGACCTTATCAGTATAAAAGACACCTGTCCACAACCTCAAACAGTCACACTCCAAACTCCACGATGGTGAAGACCAACGAGCTGTCGACGGAAGCCAGTAACAAATTTGTAGCCCTGCACCAGGCTGGGAAGACTGAATCTGCAATTGTGGTGCACCATGCTGGCTTACAGCCTATTACGCCACTACTATTAGATTGGGCGGGCTACCCAGCATTTTTGGGGTGTCCAACACAAAATACAGACACCCTCTGCTCCCCAGTACTTTTGTTTTTCACTCTCTGTCTCTCTCTTGAAATCTTTCTGGCTCTTTTTCTTTCTCTCTCTTTCTCATTCTGTCTCTTTTTTTATTTTTTTTATTTTTTTTCAAATTCCAACAATTTTATTAGGAACAAATCATTGCAAATGAAGTAAATATGAAGGCATCGTCAGCGCCGATTGTAACAGTGTAGAATATGAAAACTTTTAACACAAGAATAATCACTCTAGTAAAGCCTATGAAAAAGAATTCAACTGGCGTCAATGCCCGAATGGTACATCAATTATAGATACCGTTAAAAATACAGTGCTCAATAATGCACGATTATATAGCAGGACAAAGAAACCTAGAGGTTAAAACATGCAGCATGAAAAACAATGGCAATTAGAGAAACAATTAACGGCCTGTGTAGTAAAGGACTGTGAGAGTCCCATATGGTCACTTTAGGTCAAAGGTAGAGGATTAAGCCATGGCCGTAAAAAATACCTAGAGTGCTAACAGTTAAACACACTCAACACACATACCAACAATCACACTAATGGGGGGGGAGAGGGATAGGGAACAGAAGGGGAAAGGGGTGAGCTAGGAGGGACGTTTAAGCGGTTAGGGCACGGGAAGCATGTGAAGCCTGGAATTGTAGCCAAGGTGCCCAAATCTGTGTCAGCAACCGTGCTCGGTCCTCTGACGCGGCTAGAAGTTCCTCCATGTGATAAACATGGGAAACCTCAGTGTACCATTCCTCAATCGAAGGTGGATCTGATGTCTTCCAATGCCTAGGAATAACCGTTTTGGCCGCCTGTAGGAAGTGTCGAAGAAGGGACTTTTTTTTAGGTGGGAGAAACCAAATTTTAAAAAACATAAACATTTTAACGCGGGGCGGCGGGGGGTTTGGGGATAGAGTTTTCCCGGGGAAAAAACCCCTGAGACGGGGTTTTACATGCATTCCAAACCCCGTAAAGGACGGGGCAGTCCCCCCCATATATGGAGCATGGTCCCCTTAGAAGAAACCAAACCCGCCAACAGCCCCTTCGAGCCCTGGGGAACCTTTTTTGGAGAAAAAGGGGAAACCCTTTTCCATCGAGCCAAAAATTTTGAAACTTGTCTTTTTACCCCGTTGCAACAACAGTTTTAAAAGGAGTAAGCTCAAAAACATTATGCCATTGTTCAATGGAAAAGCACTGTCCCGGGTTTTTTTTCCCAAGAAAGTACAATGGGAAAGGAAGTTTCCACCCTGCCCACCCCGGAAAACTCAGAGTACAGTGGGATTTAGGCATTTCGGGGGAAGTTTTTGGAGACTTTGTTGCTCAAATTTTTTGAAAAATCTCTGGGCTTGGGAGTGTTCCCAAATGGGAAAGGAGGAAATGCCCCCTTTTTAAGTTTATTAAAAGTTAAAGAGGCAAGTTAGGGGCCGTTTATAGCAAAAACCCGACAGGGGGGGATGACTTGGGGCCCCGGGCCATAAATTTGTTGAAGGCGTAGAGGGAGCCAGGTTTTAAAAGCCCCCAAAAAAAAGGGGATGGGGAAAAACCCGGGCCCAGGGGGGAAAAAAAAGGGGAAACCAAAAATTGGGTAAAAGAGGACCTGCCTAACAATGGGGTTTCCCGAAAACCCCTTATTTAAAATTAACCGGGGGTAAAGGGGTTTGTTTAACAGGGGGAATGGGAATTTTGGTATGGGGTTTACAAGGGAAGGGCCCAAGACCCAAGGGAATCAAGCGGGGGAAAGGGGGAAAACAATCACGGGCAATCCCGGGCCAATTTTCCTACACCCATGGGAGCATACCATGTCAAAAAAACCCTGGCTTTTACCCTGAAAGCCAGGTAAAAATTTCCTCAGCAGGGAGTCCCAAACACCCAAAGGGTTTGTTTTGGGTTTAAAGTAGTAAAAGAAAGCCTGGGGGGGGAGAGGGGGGGGCCCAGACAAAAGACTTAAAGAGACGCTGTATGGGGCTCCAAAAAAAAAATTTGGTTTTAGAGACAGGGAAGTTTGTAAAAGATACAGAAAAAGGGGCCCAAAAAAATAGCTTTTTCAAAATTTGTTAACCTCCCCAAAAAACCCAAGAAAAAGCACGGGTTTTTGGGGGTCCAGGAGGCTAAACCCCGGTGTTTGGGGCCCTAACGCAAAAATTAAAAAATTTAGGAAAAGGAAAAAAAATTCTTAATTTAAAGCCGGGATGGTAAATCCCTGGGTTTACGACAAGCCTCTGGGAAAAGGGCACAAAAAGGGGGTGCCCTCGTTTTGACTGATTTAGAAACGGGGGGGGACAACCCACACTCCAAAGGGCCTCTTATTTAGACACGTTTAATTTTTTAAAATTCAAAACCACGTGCCGAACGTGGGGGAATTAGACTTTAAAGGAAAAAGGGAGGGGACGTGGTGGGGTTGGTTAATATACTAGAAACATCGTCCGCAAACCGGAGCATTTATATTTTTTTCCCCGGAAAAAGTCAAAAAATTTAAATTTCCCAAAGGGTATTTGTATTGGCGGATAAAAAATTTTCCCCCAAAACCAGGACATAAAAGGAGAGGTGAAAAAGGGAAGCCCTGTCTCGTCCCGGGTTGGGTTTTCAATTTTTAGAATTCGAAAGAGTCCCGTTAATTTTTAATTTAGGGGGAAAGGGGGCCCGGGAAAAGGGGTAGAAACCCCAGGAAAAAAAGGTAGGTCCCACCCCCGGGGGGCCGAAGAAAAGCATTTTAAAAACCCCATGAAATCCTTTTTAAAAGGGTTTTTTTGGCGCCCGGGGATGGGAAACCATTGGGAGGGATTTTGCGGGTTGGGCGAGATGTATGATGTCAATGTTTTCAGGGTGTTGCCCGGGCCCCTCTTCCCGGGAACAAACCCCACCGGGTGGGGATTTGAAACAAGTTTGGGTAGCACAGCTTTTAGTCGTTTCCCTACCCGCTTTGGGGTAAATCTTGATATTACTTTTCAAAAACAAATTTTTGGGCGGTAGATACCGCAGATGGGGGACCCCTTGCCGGGTTTGGGGGAAAATTAAGGAAATGGGGGCCCAGGGTTGGGGGAGGGGAAACCCGGGGGGCCCTCGGACACATGATTGAAGGCGCAAAGGGAAAAAAGGGGTTTTCAAAAAAATCCCTGAAATTTTTAATGGGAATTTTGTCCGGGGGAAAACCGTGGGGGACCCGGGCTTTTCCCGGGTCGGGGGCCCCTCGAATAACAGGCAGTTTTTTGGAATCCTGAAAAAGGATTCAAACCCCGGAAAAATAAATAACGTTGGGAAGGGTTTTTGGGGAAGTGGGGAAAGACTGACCCCAAAGGGCGGGTGGGTGGCGTTTGCGGGGGGAATTGTACAATTTTAGAAAAAAATGTGGGAAAAGTTTTTCCCTTTTTTCCTTTTGTCTTTTGGTTTAAAGGGCCTTTGGAAACCCATTTGCCGACCTGATCCGGGGTATATGCATTGCGGATACTCCCCTCCCGCGTCCCCCTCGCCTTTAACCCAATCCTCCCACATTTATGCGTACTAAATAGAGGCGGGTTTCTGGCCGCCCGGAGAAATCGTTTCCAAAAACTTTCCAATTAAACGCTTCCCCACTAAACCTGGGCCAAAAAAATTAAATCCCGCAGGGAATCTTCGCCAGGGGGGAGCATGCTTATGGGGGGTTTCCAGGGGTTGGGGACCCGTGATGGGGGCCAAATTTTTAAACTTAGCCCCCCGCCCTCTTAAATCCCTTCCCCCGGGGGATCAAAACCCCCCCTTTTATAACGCATTTTGGGGCCCTCCCATTAAATCAATGGAAAGGGGCCCTTCATTGCTAAAAACCTTAAAAAATTTATAATTTTTTCGGGAAATGCCCAGTACCAAACAGTTTTCCAAAAAGCCGACTCATTGGGGCGCCAGGACCAAGCAGGCCCTAAAGGCAGAAGGAAGGGGCCCGCCGAACAGAAAACCCTGGGAAATGACCCATAAGGATTTCCCGCCCTTTTTAAAGGAAAACCCCAAGGCAGTGCCCCAGGGTGACACCATTAAATAGCCAGGCGGCTATATACATTGTGGGGGTGGGGGTAGTAAAAAAAATCTTTGCTATTTTGGGTGTTGAAATTTCCCCCACACAACCAGGGTTGAAATAGGTATATGTTTTTTTTAAAGGGTTTTTAAGGGAAAGGAGTAGGAAAGAGTTTAACTTACCAAAAGAGTTGTCGGACGGGTCCAAGGGGGCATTCAGACCCCCACAAAACCAAAGGATCGGGGCCTTGGCCCAAAAGGCGTCAATTTTTCCCCAAACTAGACAGAGGGGAAAACCAACCTTGCCCTTTTTTTTGGAACATAAACGTTAACAACGTGTAAGATTTTACCCCCCACTTAAAAGAATCAAATTATATAACCCCCCCTTTTTTTTCCCACCCAAACATGCGCGAACCCGGGGGACAAGGGGATTTGTGGAGGGTTTATGGGAACCCCCTGGCCCGGGACCCCCGAAAATTTTGCAAAAAAACCAAGTTGTAAGTACTTTTTTTCTTTTAATTGGGGACAGGGCCCCTCCTTAAAGTGGGGTTCCTCCTGCAAACACACCACTTTAACCCCTTTTTGGGGGAAAGGGTGGTAAAAGTACCGGAGCCTTTTTAAAAGGGGAATGTTGGCCCTTTTGCCTTGAAAGGGGCCCAAAGGGGAAGGCCCTCCCCATATCTTTTAGCCCCACAGGAGGGAAAAGGGGGGAAAAGGGGGGGGTTAAACCCAAAGGGAAAAAAAAGACTGTTAAAGACAAAAAAGGGGGGGGGGGGAAAACAACCCAACAAAACACTTTAACACACAAAACCAAAGGAAGCGGGAAAAAACCAAGCCTGCACGGGAACACGGGTTTGGGGCTAGAAAAAACCAAACGCCCCTTAAAACCTAGAAAAAAGAGGCCCTTTTTTTGGGGACAAAGTCCTTTTGGGGGGTACAGAAAATAAAAAGATGTTAGCAAGGGGGAAACCCGACACATAGTATCCAGTTCCCCCATTTCCCCCAAAAAGGCATACAAGAAGAAACAGTGAGTAAAAAGGCTGACCCCGGTATATGGTAAGGAAAACCCGAGGTTCCAGCGTTAGGGGGGAACCTTTATAACAGCAAGATAAAAAAAAAGATCCAAAGCGATTGGGGGGTGAAGGGGGGAGAAAGGGGCAAAAAAAAGAGAGGAAAGGGGAAAAGAGAAGAAGAAAGAGAAAAAAAAAAAGAGAGAGAAAAAAAAAAAAAAAAAAAAAAGGGGGGGGGGGGGGGTTAGCGACCTAAATAAGGGCTTTTATCTGCAAAAACAATAATGTCCCTGAGGGGGGAGGAGAACTCCAGAAAAGGACATCAAAGGGGCATAAAAAAACCCCGGGGAGGGCATCCAGGGGAGCCTCAAGGGGGGGGTTTGAGTTGTAGGGAGGTATTAACGATGCTTCGAAAGTCAACTCTCGCGAGGGTTTAAACCTTTCGGGTCCCCTGAACCCCGGGAGTTAGAGGAATTGACTATGGGGGCCCAACGAGGGCCAAGGGGGAAAAACGATGTCCCCCCGGGTGTTTAGGTCCCGTATTTCGGGGGGGATGTCCCTCATGGGAGCGAAATTGGGAAATGAAATTTTTCTTTACCCCCTTATAACAGGGCGAAGGGAAGGGCCCCACCGTTTGGGGAAATGGGCTCCTGCAGCACCAACAAAGGGGCCCAAGCACCCTTTTGGGCCCCAGGGTTGTCTGGAAGACTTAAAAGAAAAGTAGAGGGACATTTTAAAAAAAGTTTTTCGTCTCGGGGGGGCGCAACCGCAAAATACATCTTTTAACCGGAAAAAAATGCATCGGCAAAAAACCCCCTTTTGGTTTCTTGGGGGGCTAACGCTGGGGGGCGGGCCCCCTATGGGCTCGGTCTATTTCAATGGGGGCAGATGGTTTTTTTCCCAGCAATCGTTAAAAATTTTTGGAAAGTGTTGGAAAAGCTCAAACCCGAAACCGATTCAGGCGGCCCCCCCAAAATATTTTTGCCCCCTGTCCTTTTTTCAAGGGTCACAATATGCTGTTGAATGCAGATCTGGGCGGGAAAATGTTGAGATGAGGAGGATTGAAGAGCCTGCCCGGTTTTGTGAGGTAAAACTGCGAGAGATCCAGTGAAGAACTTTTGGTTAGGGGGCAGCCGTCGAAAAAGAAAAATTTTTCTTAATTTGTTAAATTGCTTGGCCAGGGCCCAGAGGTCCCCCTGGAAGGGGGACTGCTGAATCTGCGCAGACAATAACGTGATGGGTTGCGTCATCTGCCAATTTAAAAAAGGGGCTAGGGAACTTTGGTTGTCATCTTAGGAGAGTATAAGGGGGGCGCTTCAGCCCCCCGTTGGGAGGGGCCGGGTCCCGCCTAGCGGGGTTGGAGGTGTGTGTTGCTGGCCCTCATTTGTCTCTTATTCTGCTTTCGACTTTTCTCTCGTCTTTTATTTCCTCTTGTCCTTTTTTCTCATCCTTCTTTCCCATCGCTTTGTTCTATGTTTTTTTTTCTCTTTGCTCTTCTTCCCCTTTTTCTCTCGTCTCTTTTTCTCTTTTTACTAATTTTTTGTTGTCTCTCTATCCCCTCCCTCTCTTTTTCATTTGTACTTTCTTTCCTAACCCCTTTCCTGGGCTCTCCTTCATTCTCCTTTTTGTTTCACTGTCTATTTCTCTTCCCCTTTCTTTTTTTCTCTCTATTTTTCTCATACAGTGCCTTCCCGGATCCTCCCGCAGGTTTAATGTCGTGTCCCCCTCCGGATCCTCCTGCAGGTTATAATGTCAGTGTCCTCTCCTGCAGGTTTTAATGACAGGTCCTCCTCCCGGGCCTCCCGAGGTTTAATGTACAGTGTCCTCCTCCCCCCGAGTTATAATTAAGTTCCTCCCCTGGATCCTCCTGCAGGTTATAATGTACAGTGCCTCCCCCCTGGATCCCCCTGCAGGTTATAATGTAAGTGCCTCCTCCTGGACCCTCCTGCAGGATATATGTAAAAAGTGTCCTCCTCCTGGATCCTCCTGCAGGATATAATGTATAGTGTCCATCCTCCTGCGGGATATAATGTTAGTGCCCCCTCCTTCCTCTGCAGGATATAATGTACAGTGCCTCCTCCTGGATCCTCCTGCAGGATATAATGTATAGTGTCCTCCTCCTGGATCCTCCTCAGGATATAATGTATTGTCCCCTCCTGACCCCATCCTGCGGTTATAATGTAAGTGTCCCCCTCCGAGGTATAATGTACAGTGTCCCTCCGGGATCCTTGAAGGTTATAATGTACAGTGTCCCCCTCCTGCAGGTTATAATGTACAGTGTCCCCCTCCTGGATCCTTCTGAAGGTTATAATGTACAGTGTCCTCCTCCTGCAGGTTATAATGTACAGTGTCCTCCTCCTGGATCGGACACTAAGGGGTTAAGAGTGGTGTTGAATGATTTAATCGAGAAAAGTGAAAATTGAGATCGAGATGATTTTTACGGGACCAAGACCGGGCAATCTCTCAATCTGTGGCCGATCTCCTGGAGCAAAGTCCCGCTGCTGATGGAGTTGGATCGCCCAGGCTCATCAGCTGTCTTTCCTGCCCTCCTGGAGCCCTTGCCCTGCAGAAGAAGGTGCCGAGACCCCTTGTGCACTGATATTCCCCTGCTGCCCGAGAGTGTTCCAGCTCATTTCATGAAAGTCTCAGACCAGGCAATGTACCGCTTTTCCTGGCGAATTGCTGGAGCCCTGCATCGGCCATTTTCTGGGCATAGTCCTGCCACCTTTGTGGATCTCTGAGACCGGGCAAACGCCCGACCTGTGTCCAACCCCCTGGAGCCCTGCCTCGGTTGCTTCTGGGAGTGAGGTCCCGCTGTCTTCCCGGAGCTGTCAGTCCACCGGGGTGCGTGAGCAGCTAGGGAGTGGCGCTGGCAGACGGCGTCGGGTGGGGCGCGATTAAAAATATATATATATCAGGGGGCGTGGCTTGACATGGCCGAGTAAGGACGCATGATTGTGAGCTCACAGCCTATGTACTGAGCATCTAGCTTCATCTGCCTGATCAGAATGGGGAAAACGCACAAAAAGGGGAAATCTGCCTCAACTATCCCCACGGATGCCTCCAGGCATATTGATCTGTATTTTGGCCGTACGCCACTTAAACGGAGCAGATGAGGCCGCTGAAGGGCCTCCCAAGATGGCCGCTCGCTTCCGCCTGACTCCGGCTACAGACCCTGGCCACGCAACCACCTCCGAATGCTCTTCACCGAGATCGGACGTCCGCAAGAGGGGGAAGCGCAGCCCACGGCAGTGAAGTCCTCCGATCTGATTGGCTCCGAGGGACATCAGCAACCAGCAGCCTCCAAGGCGCACCCGCCGCGACTGCCGACAGCCCAGCACAGCAGGATGCGGCCTGCGACCCTGCCAGGCAGGCCCCACAGCCCTTACCCTCCATTCCCTGGATCGCTGTGGCGCACACGGAGTCCTCCGCGCTGACCGTGCTCATCTCCTCCGCGTCCGCCGGCACACTCACTGATGTGAGTGCTCAGGCTGCAGCAAGCTCCGTGCGACCGACTTCCTCCCCTACCTCGCCGGTGTCCTCCGGATCGGCGCGCCTGCAGACAACACAGGAACCGGAGGTACAGTGCTCCTCTGGGGAAGTCAGGGGAAGTCAGTCTCTGTTTCTGCTGGAGTCCTGGAAATTGCTGTAATGTCTCCATCCAGCAAGGCTGCAGCCCAGGGCCCTGTAGCAGCTTGCCTCATCACGTGCTCTCCACCTATAATGGGCTCAGGGACTTCTGCCCTTGCTGTAGCCATGGGTGTAGAGCCCACATGCACAGCGCTGTGGCTCAGGTTCAGGTTGACTAGACCCTGTGACACAGGGGGAAAGGGTTATTGGCCGACCCCACACGACTGGCCCAGGTGTCGCCAGGACTGGATCATTGGCGCTACATACACAACTACGCTCAATGTGCCGGTGAACTTGCTGCCGAGCCACCACGGCCCCGCCATAGTCCCTCGTGCCCTGAGGTGAGCAGACCCTCCCCGGCTTGGTCCACGGGGTCATCCTGGGGGGAACCCCCCACCCAGACTCAAGATGGGCCTCCTAAAGGACACACTGGCCTCTTCCTCTCCGGGTAGCCTCTCTCCAAGCTCTCCTGCTTCTGACTGTTCCAATGTCCCCGGGGCACTTTCAAACGTTGGCCACCGCTTCAACAACTGCAAACCAGGACTCTGTTCCAATGATCTCTACTCCTCAATCCCAAGTGCCCCAATGTCCCCACCTGGGACCAGTGTGGCCCCACTGTGGCATAAAACAACCTGAGGCGTCCGCCATGATCTCCTTCACAGAATAGCAAGCCCGATTACATCTGCAGACCTGCAACTCCATCACTCAAAATCTCCTACAAGGCCATATATCCCTTCAATGACACAAGCCGACTCCTCAATCAACGAATTTGCTCAATTTTGTTCTTACTTCTCAGTGTATGTCCGCTAGAGTGGACAGTCCCTGCAGCTGAACATCAGAATCTTCCACCCGCCTCCCTCTCTTCCTTGCAAGGTGTAGCGCAGCAGCATTCATTCATCCCAATTATCGCTCTCCAGCAACACCCTGGGAACGATGTAGAGAACAGAGTAAGGCGAATAATCTGCGGATCCTGTGGCTCTTCCTGAATCCATTCCTCCATTTCTGATCTATACACATCCGCTGTCTCTAACTCTTAATGGAATTCTTGATCGCGATCCCTTCCACCTTCATAGAAATGACAGAGTGCACAGAAGTACGACGCCCTCCTAGCAAAGATCCTCACCACCCAGTGATGTCATTTTCCGTGTCCATTTTCTTTGTTTCTTAAGAATGAGATACTTCAGAAAGCTCGCAGACGCCGATCGCTGACTTACCAAGATCACCCTATACAAATCATACCCGACTTGTCACGTTACACCCTGGCGCCGAGGGCTATGCCAAGCCCATTCTCGATGTGTTGAAAGAGAGAAACATACCCTACAGGTGGGGTTTTCCGTTCAGCTCCTGGTTGTCCGGCAAGAGGGATCGCACTACACTCTGCGCACTCTGATATATACCGTAATTCCTAAAAGATTTGCAGATCTCAGACATTTCCCTACCTGATTGGCCTTCTTTCACCCCACCCAGGGGTGGAGGGGATAGGGCCTCAAATTCAACCCACACCCTCCAGCGGGGTGCCACTGACTCCCTCCAACGAAAGTCCAGATCTAAGGGGTCACCTTTCGTCGAATCGTACCTTGTCACTGAGACATACACCCCGAGTTCCTCGCCAGTGTCGCTTGAGGATTGGGTCTATGCTCTTCCTGTTCTCCCCTTGTGGAGACCTCATTAAACATTCCATATGCGTCCCGGTCGGTAGCCGCTCATGCCTGGTTCTTATGTGTTACTTTAAGATGCTCCTTCATAGCACAGTTTCATAATTGAGCTGGGAGCTGTCGCTTGCTATGTCTGTGTCTTTCCTCTTCTCCCCCAAAGGTCTAGGAGTTTCCCTAGGCCGTTATTTGGCCCTCCGTTCCTCTATCGTTGTCAGTTCTTTAAGAAGTGCTCTTACAGGGGTAGTAGTGTTTTGTTTTCCTCCCCTTTGTTCCGATTTTCCTTTTTTCCTCTCTGTCCCTCTTTCTGCTCCCTCTCATTTCCCTTTTCCTTCTCAGCCGAGCAAGGGACATGGAAGCAACACATTTTTCTGTCCCACCCACCCCAAAGAAGGGGGATCTTAAAAAATCCTCCTTCAATGCCAAGGGTCTAAACATTCCTAGAAAGCGGGCACAAATCCTCTATCATTTCCATGCGTCAGAAGCCCACGATATGTGTCTACAGGAGACGCACATTATGGATCAGACCACTCTCCCATCAAAAATGGATCGATTACTTCACCCATTGGTACTTTGCCAAATGTCCCCATTCCAAATCACGGGGGGTAGCCATTGCCATACATACATTCTCTGTCTCAACAGTACTTGTTGCATACCCGGCCCGGATGCTGAAGCAAGATATTTAATCTTGATCCTTAATATTGCGGGGCATATTTTTTACTATTTGAATGTATATGCTCCTAATTACGGCAAAATCCACATCCTTTTTACTGGGGGTATTAGATACATTACATACCCATTGTTGCGCAGGCAAAGTTTTTCTTTTGTGGGGACGTCAACCTTAACCCTCAGATCCCACTCTCTATAATCCACGGGGCCGCTCAGCGCTCTCTATCCAGCTATCAAAAAAGTCGGAGGGCCCTCCTTCCGCTTTCAACTTTTGGACAGTTGGCGGCTTCCGCCATCCCTTCAGATAGTGATTATAGTTTTATTTCCGCTCGCTGATAATACGTACAGTCGTATCGACTACATCCTGCTTTTTCCTTGATTACGTTCATCCCACGATAGGTAGTGTGCTCTGGTCAGATCATGCTCCAGTATTATAATCAACCTCCATGTCCCATTTCTTTCTCCGCAGGCCAGATCTTGGAGACTCAATTGGTCCTTATTGCTAGATCAGTCCTGCTTGCGGACCTCCAGAAAACCATTGAGCTCTTTCATCTCTATCATCTAAAGAATGAGATTCTTTCTATATTAAAATGGGTGCACTGAAAATGGTGTCATGAGTGGGCATCCTCATCAAACATGGAGTAGCAGACTTAAAAAAAACCACGCTCTACACTGCGATCGCAACAGCATTACAGAAAGTAGCTTCTCTGGAGATCAAACACAAGCAGGCACTTTCTGAGACCGTCCTACAGGAGTTGCTGCAGCCAGACTGAGTCAGACGTCTTTTGGAGGCTTCTTTGGGGTAGGCTGTTCAAACTTGTTCGCAGCAGGTTTTATGAGTTTGGAGCAAAAGCGGTCCGTCCCCTGCACGGCCAACTAGGATAGAATTGCGCAATCTTTATCCAAGTAATCAAATCTGGCGCGGGTAAACTTTAGCTCACACAACTGAGCAGAGTTTCCCTCGTATATACCCAACTTATATCACCAAGTTCAGAGGCGGAGGCAGCCTCCCTCCCTTTACCCTTGCTCACCTCATGGAGTCCATACAGAGCGTATAGAGCCCTTCTCCAACGAGGAGTTAGAGCAGTATTAAGAGCCTACCTAGCGGAAAGAGCAGGCCAGATGGGCTACACCGGCAAGTTTCTCAAAGCCCGTGCTGCCTTCCCTTTCCCGATTCACTTAGAAGCTTTCATGCTATCTCTCCTTCCTCTCCTTTTCCTCGCGAGTCCTCCCTGTCACATATCACAGGTCTGCCAAAGGCTGGAAGGACCCACAGGCATGCGGAGTTATAGACCTATATCCCTTCTCAATGTGATCTAAAAATTTATGCCAAACTCCTAGCCAACAACCGTCTCAACCCTCACTTATCTACCCTGACTCCACCCTGATCAAGTGGGTTTCATACCAGGGAGAGAAGCACGCGATAATACCTT
Source organism: Phyllomedusa bahiana (assembly GCA_025379985.1). NCBI lineage: Eukaryota > Metazoa > Chordata > Amphibia > Anura > Hylidae > Phyllomedusa > Phyllomedusa bahiana. The sequence continues at coordinate 6,750 of JAODAL010028788.1, read as the reverse complement.
GAAGACCTTAGATATTATACATTACACCCGCTTGATGCTGAAAAGGCATTTGATAGGATCTCTTGGGACTCCCTTTCGGATACACTTCCACACTAGGTCTTAGGTCCCCTATTTACTGCAACAAAGTGTGGCGCCTATCGTATTCCTCTGCGAGGGGTCAAAAATCAATGGGTCCCTGTCGACGCCTTTGACATATGTAATGCAACCTGGGAGGAACTAAGGCTGCCCCTTGTCACCTTTATTGTATGTCTGGGTTATGGAACACTTTATGATGCAATTCGTCCCGCCTCAGCACATCAAGGGGCATTGGATAGGCTCAAAGAATCAAGTGGCTCGCGTTTGCTGATTACTTGCTAATATTACCTAACGGACCCCCTTTAATATCACTCCTTTCCTTGATGTCGGAGCTAGGCACGTTTTAGCTATTGTCTAATTATAAGATCAATAATTCTAAGTCCAAAGCCATGAATATCTCCCTTACTCCAGGATAAGGTCAATGCTAATCCGATCAAATTTCCCTATTCCTGGCCCGCAAAAGAGATTTCGTATCTTGGTGTCAAAATCACCGCAGACCCCTTCTCATTTATTTGCCTCTAATTTTTCACCCATGCTTGACTCATATTAGCCGCTGCTGGGGGGAGGAATAGCTAAAGAAATTTCTCAATGTTTGAAGAATGAATATCATAAAGAATGAACCATTCCTTCCGAAGCTCTTGTACCTTATTCCAGACTATCCTTATTCTTAAACCCTCCTCCTTTTGGACCCCGGCTCGACGTTATCTCTGGACTTTATCTGGCACTCCTCCCTCAAACCCTCGCGTCCAATGATACGCAGGGAGGTGTTGGTCCCGTCCTAATGGTAAGGGGAGTGGGCTTACCTGATGTTAGATTATATTATTTGGCGTTGCCGAATGCAAGATTTTTTGGACCTGATCAATAAGTGCCTCCCGTTAGAAATATTATGGGTTTATATTGCACAAACAATTTGCCCCACCAGGCTTACTCACCCTCCCCTGGGATAAAACCCTTCCACAGCGTCGTTGCTACAACGCTGTCCTATTGCACGGCCCTACACACTCGCCATACTTCAAAAATCTAAGCCTTCGGAATCATTGATAGACCTGAATGGACCTCTAGTTCCCTAACTCAGACATATCCCTCCTTCCCCCCAGGTTCGCTCAAGTGCTGCTTATTAAGGGGCTCTAGATTTTACCCTATCCTGGGCCGTACCAGGGTTCATTGGAATTGGGATTCCCCGTAAAGGATTTATTACAGTGGGCGCCTTTTCGCTGCTAAATGACCACTTTGATGCCTCGCAACTCGGCATTATTTAACTCTACCATCTCGATAAAAAGACATACATAGCCTCTTACTTTCTTTTGAAAAGCTTTTGTGTCGCTCCTTTGCTATAACCTGAGTACATTTAATATCCATGCTTTATCAAAGGCTTCTCTTGCCAGCCTCTCAAGCCGCTTCCATATTATTGTGAAGCCAGGGAAAAGACTTCAGAAACTTTTTACGGCCGAGCGTGGAAGAAATGCTTTTTTGTTACTCTAAGCGCGGCTCATAGCCTGCAATTGCCAAGAGAACCTGCTTTCAAGGTCTTTCGAATGGTATCAGGGTGCCGGTTTGTTGGCATAAAATGGTATCCTATGTCCCAGACAGATGTTTGGAGGTGTTTGTCAAGAGGTGGAACCGCATGAGCCATATCTGGTGGGGTTGTCGATCCCTGAGGAACCTTTGGGAAAAGGTCTCCCAAGGCCATTAAAGATTGCACTGGTCGTCTCTGAGTCCCTGATTCTCCCAGCAGCCATCACTTTTGTTTATGCTGCAGTGCTCACAACTTTCGTATAAGAAATCCTTGACAAGGCATCTCCTACAGCGCAAAAACAGAGAACCACTCATTGGCGTCAGACTACTCCTCCTTCCCTATTCGAATGTGGTAATACAAGCTCGCATTATCCACCGAATGAGGAACTATTGCGCAACCAACACGAGGACGCTGTTTAGGGTACTCATCGTACATTGGCCTTATATTGATCAGATACAAGCTAGCCCAGAATTTTCGGGCTTTGGGGGGCAGCTATACAACAGCTATTTCCTTTGTACCCTTTGCATTTGAAAGTTTACTTCTCTTTTTTGAGGTTTGGAATACATTTCTCTTTTTGTGCCACTCCCCTGCCCGCGGTATAAAAACAACCCTATTTTCCTTCCCTGTCTCCTATTTTCCTCCCACTTATCCCTTTCACTTAATTTACCCTTTTTTCCTAGTTGATATTTTTTTTATTTTTTTTTTTGGGGTGTTTTTAATTAGTTTTTTCATATTTTGTCAGTAAGAGCCACGGCCCATTAGGCCAAGTACCTTGGTGCCATCTTCTTGCTGAACCCAGCTTCACCTGTCGGGAACCTTCATTTGTTTTGGGCAAGGTTCATTATTGGAAGGCCTAGGTCCTGGCCGTACTCCCTTATCTGGGTTTATATTGGGTTTCTCCCGATAAAAATAGTTTTAATAAAAGATTTAGTTATGAGCAACAAAATAAAATATATATATATATATGCAGCCCAAAGTCTTGGTCCTGGCTCTCTGTCACTGTGCGTTTGGCGAACATTTTCCATAAAATATAAGAGCCCAGGAAAGGAATAATAATAATAATGTTGATGATAAAGAAATTACAATAAATACATTTTTGTTTTTTTTTTTTTAATTCTCCCGCTCTGCGTTTGACATCATGGCCTGCAGTTACCACAGCACCCACGTCACCGCTTCAGAGGGTTCTGTTTGGCGGAGACGTCAGCTACCGCAAGTGGCCGGCTCCCCGATGAGCGCGCACAGAGCCGGGGAGGACCAGACGGGGGAGCAGCGCTGGCAGCGGGTGGGGCGTGAAGCGGAGCCAGGTGACACCCAATGGGTCCACCATCTGGGTAGGCATGCCCCGATTAAAAAGCCAGGTGGCACCTGATGGGTCCACCAGCTGGGTAGGCATGCCCCGATTAAAAAGCCAGGTGGCACCCAATGGGTCCACCAGCTGGGTAGGCATGCCCCGATTAAAAAGCCAGGTGGCACCTGATGGATCCTCCAGCTGGGTAGGCATGCCCCGATTCCCCAGCCAGGTGTCACCCAATGGGTCCACCATCTGGGTAGGCATGCCCCGATTAAAAAGCCAGGTGGCACCTGATGGGTCCGCCAGCTGGGTAGGCATGCCCCGATTTAAAAGCCAGATGACACCTGATGGGTCCGTCAGCTGGGTAGGCATGCCCCGATTAAAAAGCCAGGTGACACCAGATGGATCCCCAGCTGGGTAGGCATGCCCCGATTAAAAAGCCAGGTGGCACCTGATGGATCCTCCAGCTGGGTAGGCATGCCCCGATTAAAAAGCCAGGTGGCACCCGATGGGTCCACCAGCTGGGTAGGCATGCCCCGATTAAAAAATATCTAAATAAAAAATAAAAATAATATATATATATATATATATATATATATATATATATATATATAATATATATATATATATATATGCAGTCTTGGTCCTGGCGCTCGGTCACTGTGCACTTGGCTGTCCGGGCTCGGAGACAGCGGAGACAGCAATTGGGAAAAGGACCCTCCCCATCACCTTCCCGGCCTCCCTGATTGGTCGGAGGATTGGCAGCAGCGAAGGGCGGCATAGAGTCGTGTCGAAAATTATGTCACGGCCTCCGATTGGAGCGGGACTTATGGGCAGGACGGGGCCGAGGAAGAGCGGACCTGAGACAGGCCGAGGAGACCACATGACCGCGGGGAAGGGTTCCGGTTGGCAGAGCTTCCCGGGGCTAGCCCCGCCCCAGGCCAAACTCAGGGGAGGGGCGAATGCGTGAAGGGTGGAGAGGCGGCTGCCGGCTGCCTTCGCTCGCTCCTGATTGGGGCACGGGTCGAAGGCCAGAGGCGGCCATGCACTTCCCGGATTCTTCCAAACTGGGGAGCAGCGAGGAGCCACTCCACTTTGCAGGCGACCTCCTGGAGCCCTTCATCGGCCACTTTTTGAGCAATGTCCCACTGCCTCACCACTGAGGGTGTAGGGATCTCATTGGCTGCTAAAATCACATGACCTTATTGACTTGAGAATCGACGATCAGATCAAGATCGAGAATCGAAACTAATTTCTTCAAAATCGACTCCATCTCGATTTTCACTTTTCTCGATTAAATCGCTCAACACTACTCATAGCAACAGAGCTCATAGCGACCACTCAGACCTCATAGTGACCAATCAGAGCTCATAGCAACCAATCAGAGCCCACAGCAACCAGTCAGAGCTCATAGTGACCACTCAGAGACCACAGCAACCAACCAGAACCCATAGCAACCAATCAGAGCTCATAGCGACCACTCAGAGCTCATAGCGACCAATCAGACCCCATAGCAACCAATCAGAGACCATAGCAACCAATCAGACCTCATAGTGACCACTCAGAGCTCAAAGCAACCAATCAGAGCTCATAGCAACCAATAAGAGCTCATAGTGACCAATCAGAGCTCATAGCGACCAATCAGAGACCATAGCAAACAATCAGAGACCATAGCAAACCAATCAGAGCTCATAGTGACCACTCGGAGCTCAAACCAACCAATCAGAGCTCATAGCGACCAATCAGAGCTCATAAAAGCCAATCAGAGCTCATAGCAACCAATCAGAGCTCATAACAACCAATCAGAGCTCATAACAACCAATCAGAGCTCATAACAACCACTCAGAGCTCAAAGCAACCAATCAGAGCTCATAACAACCAATCAGAGCTCATAACAACCACTCAGAGCTCAAAGCAACCAATCAGAGCTCATAGCAACCAATCAGGGCTCATGGCATCCAATCAGAGCTCATAGCAACCAATCAGAGCTCATAGCGACCAACCAGAGCTTGACTTTTATTTTTCTAGAGCCCTATATGAAATTAAAGCTGAGCTCTGATTGGTCACTATAGGCTCTGATTGGTTGCCATGAGCCCTGATTGGTTGCTATGAGTGCTAATTTGTTTGTATGGGCTCTGATTGGCTGCTATGGCCTATGATTGGTTGGTATGGCCTATGATTGGTTGCTATGAGCGCTATGAAGCAGATGTCAGTAAGGAGTTAAAATCTAAACTCCTGAGACATCTGAAGCCCCTCCCTGGTCCAGTTTGACAGTCCCTAAATTAGCGGGGTCCATTCCCATTTAACATAAATTTGCATAAAGGCCTCCCCTTTGTCACAGATATATCGAGGCTGTTGTCAAATATCTAGTAGCCATTAATAGCGATTTACTAGTCTACTGAACTGGTTATAAAGAGATACCTCCCCCCATATTCTAGATAAACATGCAGCGGCGGCCATATTGGATGTGACCCAGCTTTCCCACAGGCTGATAGAACAGAGCCTTGGACAGCAATGACCTGCGCTCCGCCCATAACCCCCGTGAAACACTCCCTGGCAGCCAATGAGGCTCCTATTTTTCTGTTAATATTGTTTGACCAATTCCTTTTCATTTGCTGTAACTTGTGTCAGTCGCTCTATGTCCCCCCCGGCGGTTTGTTTTGTGTCAGTCGCTCTATGTCCCCCCCGGCGGTTTGTTTTGTGTCAGTCGCTCTATGTCCCCCCCCGCTTTTTTTTATCAGTCGCTCTATGTCCCCCCCTCACTTGTTTTTTATCAGTCGCTCTATGTCCCCCCTCGCTCTTGTTTTTTGTCAGTCGCTCTATGTCCCCCCTCGCTCTTGTTTTTTGTCAGTCGCTCTATGTTCCCCCTCACTCTTGTTTTGTGTCAGTCGCTCTATGTACCCCCTCACTCTTGTTTTTTGTCAGTCGCTCTATGTTCCCCCCACGGTGGTTTATTCTGTCTCAGTCGCTCTATGTCCCTCCAACAGTTTGTTTTGTGTCAGTTACTCTATGTCTCCCCCGGCAGTTTGTTTTGTGTCAGTCGCTCTATGTCTCCCCCGGCGGTTTGTTTTGTGTGTCATGTCCTCTTTTTTATGTCATCCCCCCCGGTTTGGTTTGTTTTGTGTCAGTCCGGGTCTATATGCCCCCCCCCCCCCCCCCCTTGGCGGTTTGTTCTTTTTTTTTTTTTTTTTTTAACACATTTTATTTGCATTTTCAAATAACAAACATGAATCTCTGACATGTTACAGTATACAGATCATGAGTTGTACAATCTCTAGGCCATGCGCCTTAGGTCTGTAGTATCACATGCAGAGTATGAAACATTAATACAAGGAAATATGTCGGAATAAACATCATAAACCATGAAAACAGAAAAATAAATTGGTCCGATTGGACAACTATTAACCGTGTGCCAATGCGTCCTTTCCTCCTAACCTCGGGGATGTGTTATGGCCCAGGATGCGTGTCGGGCGCCCAGGACCTTCACACCTGCAGTCTTCCCAGCGTGCCCCCGATCCCCTCTCTGCAGTACCATCCTGTGTATTTGAACACCTGCATGAGAGCTTCGATCTCCCTATCGGAGTAATGCGACTCTATAAAGGTTCTCCACCTCCTGAAGAATCCCTTAGTGCGGGTCTCCTTGTGTCTCTCAGTTTCTAACCTGTCGGCTATGAGGTAGTCCTCTAACTGTTTTATTACCCCGGAGATGGACGGGAGAGTGGGCCTCAGCCAGAACTGCAGCAAACTCCTCTTTGCCGCCATAAGGGCGATATGAACTATACCGGGGTATCCCTTGGGATGTATTAACCCCCCAGGATCCACTCCTCATCCTGTCCCGGGGGCTAGGATAATGGAAAACCAGGAGTTC
>JAODAL010028787.1:0-52760 GCA_025379985.1 Phyllomedusa bahiana | reverse complement strand
GGAATTTGGGCCCCCTCCCCAAAAACTATCGGGCCTGCGCACCAGAAAAAAACCCCCCAAAACTTGGGTTCCCCTTAAAGAGACTCATTTGTCTCATAGGATTTTTTCAGGATGCAGGGGTTTGTGGGTTGGACAGGTTTTTGGGGTTCCTTGGGTAGACATAAAGCGGGTCCCACCTTAGTCCAAAGAACTTCCCCTTTCACTAATTCACACGATTCGATCGGGCAGGCCGATGGTTCACTTAAAAGATCGCCAATGGCACCAAGTCATTTTTTTAACATTTAGGGCCCTAATTCTAAAAATAAACCCATTTTTCGGTAGTTTGCAGGAAGGTTCAGAGGGACTCTGCTGCACCCGTGATCATGGGGGAGTATGAACATTGAAAGACGAATTTGGATAGAAAAGAGACCAGGGTCGGCTTCCTCACTGCCCCATCTAGGGGCCCATTACGGGGGTCCTGCAGCACTTTCTAAACACCACGGGGTTGGGGATGGTTGGAGGATCTCCATCCCGACAGTAGGGAATTTTCCTCTTCTCTCCTTCAAACTTTGTGGTCCCCTTTGGATATGTCCTGCTTTCCCCATGAACTTCAGAGGAAAGGGTGGCTTCTGAAATTCTTGATTTAGTAATCTCGGATCATTCTCCGGTGGTGACCGAGAAGCTGATTTTTTCCCAAAAAAGGGATCAGATTTCATCTGGGGTTCCCCTCTACATGGCCAAGAAGGCAATTCGCAGTTTCTGCGTGGCTGGTGGCAAAGAATTTGCAACGGCCAAGGGCCAAACATTCTAAGACAGTCATTATTTTGGGCAAGGCCAAGTCTTTTTAGGGGTCTATTTAAAACTCACACTTCTACTTACAGACGTAAGCTAAAAGTGAATACAAGAAAACATTAGCAGGTGAAACGGTCTTTACAAAACCTCCAGACAGCCCGAAGGGCCAGGAGGGGTTGGGAGATGCCAAAGGGGCTTTGAGCTTTGGCTGGGGCGGAGAGAAGGGTTCAGAGATCCACCTGAATCTACCCTATTGCCACGGAAATAAAGCAGGGGAAAATATTATCTAGAAATTTCTTCGGGCAGTATACCCCTTCCCCCTTTCGTTATCCCCACCCCGGGAGCCAGATCACTCACCCCTATAAAATTAAAAGACTGTTTAAATGTTTTTTAAAAGTATATTCCCCGGGAGGAGTCCGGGAAAATGAAGAGTCGGGAAAAGCAGGGTTTTTTGAACCCATCCCCCTCCCTGATTGTCCCCCGAACAGTTGGGGAAAATCTTAACGCGGATCACTACAAGAAGTACAATCGGGCCTTCGCCAACTATCTTGGGGGAAGGGTCCAGGCCCCGCGGCTTCTCTGGAGATATTTATAAAATAAATTTAACCTCTATTCCCCCTTGCAAAAATTATTTCAACCAAATAATCAAAGAGGCGCTATTCGACCCGAATCTAAAAACGCATATATAAAAGTGATTCCCAAAAAGGGCAAAGATCCTCTTCTCCCGTCTTCCTATCGGCCAATTTCACTGATAGATACGGACCAGAAATTGCTGTCCAAGATTATGGCTGACAGGCTGGCTATTTTGTTACCCACTCTCATTGGCCCAGCACAGAAAGGGTTTGTCAGAGGCCATGCAGCAGTGGGAAATCTTAGAAAAGTTTTGCCGGTGCTGGAGAGTGTGAAAGGCACCTCCCCTCCCACCGGGCACCCTGTCATGGTCGCAATAGACGCTGAAAAAGCATTCGACAATGTCCGGTGGGAGTGGTTGTGGATGGTTCTTGAGCGTATGGGGATAGGGGGTGGATTTAAAAGCCTACTGTCCGCTATCTACAGTAACCCGACTGCACAGGTGCACACTCCAGGTTTTCTCTCACAACGCTTTTCTCTCCATAAGGAGACCCGCTAGGGATGTCCCCTATCTCCCCTCCTATTTGATATTGCTTTGGAACCCCTGGCACGCTTCTTGGAGGACTCAGACCTCTTTACCGGCATTTTAGTAGGTCAGAGCCAGATTAAACTCGCTCTTTCCGCTGATGATTTACTTCTCTTTCTTTTTTTTTTTTTTAGAACACATTTTTTTAAGTTTTGTTCAGTTTCATGACAAAGAAAAGTAAAATACATAACAACAGAGTAGTAACAGAGTAAAATTTTGTGGCCAGCAATATTCGGACAAGCAGTAAAACATAGAAGAACCATGGAAAAGAGAAATAGACATGGGTTATCATGTCAACTTAATTTGCTTGGCACAACAAATAGTTCCCAACTATGATTATAATATGTAACACACAGCAAATATCACCTTTGGGAAAACATCCAACTAACAAAAAAGCCAGAGGAGGAGGGGATAGGGGGGGGATGCAAGAACCCAGAGAGGCGCCCACTCTGGATTCATGTTTAGCCCGCAATTTGTGCATCTCAGAGAGCGTCAGGGGGTGACCCATGGCATTCTCATATCTCATCCCCTTACGGAATCGTAGACACTCAAGTGGAATAGTCAAGGTTGTTCAAGAGGCCCCAGGGTGCCCATCAGGCCTGCCTTTGCATACCAGCCGTGAATTTGAAGGAGGACATCAGCCGAATTATCTCATCAGTAGAGAAATGTGCGAGAATAAAGGGCTTCCATTTGCTGAAGAATTGCTCAGGGCGCAATTCTTTGTGGCGTTCCACCTCGAGTTTATCAGATATCAGGTATTGCATTAGATTTTCCACCAGCAAAGACATGGGGGGGGGTCTGTGGTTTCAGCCAATAGAGCAGGAGGCAACGCTTGGCGACCAGAATTGCAATATGAATAAGGCTGGGAAGAGGTTGCGGATGGACAGGGGATAATTCCCCAGAATCTGTGCTATCTGGAGGTGTTGTGTAGTGGAAGATCAACAACTCATACGTCTTGGCTAGGCTAATGTGCCAGCGTTGACGAAGAAAGTCAATAAAGGCATCCCAATAGATTTGCGAAGAGGGGCATTCCCAAATTCCATGCCACATGGATGTAGCAGAGGCATGACATTTGGGGCAGGACTGACGTCTGCCTGGGCAGTTCCGCGACGGTGGGAGAATAAAGCCATAATATGCATTGTGCAATATTTTGAAATGAGTTTCCCTCCAGGTCTCACATATGACTTCCTTACGCACCCTACGAAGGCCCGTGATGATTTTATCCGGGAGGTCCGGGTCACCTAACTTGTTGCCCCACTTTACAAACGGAGATCCCCCACCTCCGCTCCAATCCCATTCCCTCAGAATACTATAGATGTTTGAGAGAGTGAAAGCAGAGCTGTGGCACCTCCTAAGAGACTCAAAACCGTTGGGAGAGCACAACTTTACAAGGTTTCTTAACTTAGATTTGCAGAAGGAGAGGATTTGCAATGCTGGAAATAAATGGACTGGGGGAAGAGAGAACCTGTCTCTCAACTCAGATGGGGTTAGCCACCTTTTCTCGTCTAAATGCATTATATGTTCTGCGCGCGTCACACCTTTTTCCCTCCACAGTCGAAACATAGGGTTTTCCCGGCCTTGAGGAAAGTCGGGGAGTTCCCATAGGAGGAATGTCTTTGACATCTCATACGATAATTGCAAGAGTTTACATACATGTTTCGATCGTATCTTTTAGTAAAAGGGAATTCCTAACCTCTTGAGGGATCTGTGAGAGTTTAGTGTGTAATAACGCCAGAGGGTGCCATGGGTGCATTAAATCTTTTTCCTGATCGAAATTTGAATATCTGCTAGTCCCCCCCCCCCCCTCACCAATTCAGAACCTGTCTGGTGAGACACGCCAGATTATAGACCCGAATGTTGGGGAGGTTCAAGCCACCCGCATGGACAGGGAGCATTAGCTTGGTAAGAGCTATCCGGGGTCTCTTTCCCGCCCAAATGAAGCGGGAAAAAGAGGAATGGATCCTATTTATGTCTGTGTGACGTAGTAGTAAGGGAAGGGTTTGAAGGGGATACAGAAGTTTTGGAAAACACACTATTTTAATTGCATGACATCTACCAGACAGGGAAAGGGGGAGGCCTTGCCATCTACGGGGATCGTCTGAAATCTTTTTTATCAGAGGGGGAAAGTTCAAATTATATATGGTACTGGGGGTCCTACCAATTTTTATTCCCAGATAAGTAATATGAGATTTTGCAGGGAAAATCCCTAGATTTAAATTTTGCCAGACAGATTTTGGGTAGCTCGCTCTTAGAGGCATTGACCTTATATCTGGAGAATCTGCCAAAGTCCTCCAAAAAAGAGAAAATTCCTGGGTGATGACTAACCGGATCATAGAGAAAGAGAAGTAAATCATCAGCGAAAAGAGCGAGTTTAATCTGGCTCCGACCTACTAAAATGCCGGTAAAGAGGTCTGAGTCCTCCAAGAAGCATGCCAGGGGTTCCAAAGCAATATAAAACAGGAGGGGAGATAGGGGACATCCCTGGCAGGTCCCCTTATGGAGAGAAAAGCGTTGTGAAAGAAAACCTGGTGTGTGCACCTGTGCAGTCGGGTTACTGTAGATAGCGGACAGTAGGCTTTTAAATCCACCCCCTATCCCCATACGCTCAAAAACCATCCACAATCACTCCCACCGGACATTGTCGAATGCTTTTTGAGCGTCTATTGCGGCCATGACAGGGTGCCCGGTGGGAGAGGAGGTGCCTTTCACACTCTCCAGCACCGCCAAAACTTTTCTAAGATTTCCCACTGCTGCATGGCCTCTGACAAACCCTTTCCGTGCTGGGCCAATGAGAGTGGGTAACAAAATAGCCAGCCTGTCAGCCATAATCTTGGACGGCAATTTCTGGTCCGTATCTATCAGTGAAATCGACCAATAGGAAGACGGGAGAAGAGGATTGTCACGGATGCCCCTGCGACCCTCGTCCCGGGTCGCAGGCACATCCGTGCCCTGACTCTGAGCGGCGGCCCGTCCCGCACCTCGGGTCCGGGGTCCGCTCATCCCGCTGCCCGGGTCCCCAGTGACTTACCCGGCCTCGTTCCTGCCCCATCCGTCGCGGTCCCTCGGCGTGCGCGGCGCCGCCCCTTAGGGAGCGCGCGCGCCGGCAGCCTGAGATTTAAAGGGACAGTGCGCCGGTAATTGGCCATTACCGGGCACTGCTCCTATTTTAGCCCAGCCTCTTCCCAGTGGCCTTTGCCGGATCTTTAGTGCACATGCCTATTGAGAAAGCATTCCCTTGTCTCGCCTACCGTGTACCGAACCCTTTTGCTTAGTTTAACCCGACCATGATCCTTGCCGCCTGCCCTGACCTTCTGCCTGTCTACGTTCACGAACCTCAGCCGCCTGCCCTGACCTTCTTGCCTGTCCCCGACTACGAGCCTGTCTGCCGATTCTGTACCTCGCCTACCCTTGGCCGCCACCGCAGGCAAGCCCCGCCAGTGGTAGTGACCTGGTGGACTCCCGCCGCAGCAAGTCCATCCCGCTTTGCGGCGGGCTCTGGTGAATACCGGGACCCACTTAGATTTCTCTCCCTGGTGTGGGCTTACGCCATCGCCTGCGGTGGTCCAGAGGATCCACCTCCAGACCGTTACAAGGATCTTTGCCCTTTTTGGGAATCACTTTTATATATGCGTTTTTTGATTCGGGTCGAATAGCGCCATCTTTGATTATTTGGTTGCAGTAATTAGTTAGCAAGGAGGATAGGGGTTCAATTAGAATTTTATAAATATCTCCAGAGAAGCCGTCAGGGCCTGGAGCCTTCCCCGAAGATAGTTGGCGAATGGCCGATTGTACTTCTTGTGTAGTGATCTCAGCGTTAAGATCTTCCAACTGTTCAGGGGACAATCTAGGGAGAGGGATGGAGTTCAAAAAATTCCTGCCGTCTTCCGACTCTTCACTTTCCGGACTCACTCCCGGGGAATATAGCTGTTCATAAAACACCTTAAGCGAGTCGTTAATTTTATAGGGGTCTGAGGTGATCTGGCCTCCCGGGGTGCGGATAGACGGAATGTGGGAAGGGGTATAACTGCCCTGAAGCAATCTAGATAATAGTTTCCCTGCTTTATTTCCGTGGCGCAATAGGGTAGACTTCAGATGGGATCTCTGAACCTCTTCTCTCCGTCCCAGCCAAAGCTCAAAGACCCTCTTGGTATGTTCCCAATCCCTCCTGGCCTCCTATAAGCTGTCTGAAAGGAATTTGGTGTAGGACCGTTTCACCTGCTCAGATGCTTTCTTGTATTCATCATTTAGCTTGCGTCTGTAAGTAGAAGTGTGAGCTATAATACGACCCCTAAGAACAGACTTGGCCGTAGCCCTAAATAATGAGATGTCTTCAGAATGTTGCGCGTTGGCCGTTGCTAATTCTAGCCACCAGCCACGCAGCAGATCTGCGAATTGCTCAGTCTTGGCCATGTAGGAGGGGAACCGCCAGATGAAGTCTGATCCTTTTGGGAAAACATCAGCTATCTCGGTCACCACCGGAGAATGATCCGAGATTACTAAATCAAGAATTTCAGAAGCCACCATTCTCCTCTGAAGTTCATGGGAAAGCAAGACATAGTTTAAGCGTGACCACGAATGTCGTGAAGGAGAGAAGAAGGAAAACTCCCTACTGTCGGGATGAAGATCCCTCCAACCATCCCTCAACCCTGTGATGTCCTGTGCTGTAATGGGCCTCCTAGATGGAGCAGCTGAGGAAACCGAGCCCGGGTCTCTCTTTCTATCCAGAACTTCGTCTAGTACAATGTTCATATCTCCTCCCATGATCACGGATGCAGCAGAGTCCCTCTGAACCTTCGCTGCAAGGCTCACGAAAAATGGTTTACTTTGAGTATTAGGGCCAGAAATGTTAAACAAACTGACCTGGTCGCCATTGTGGCAGATCTTCAAGTGAGACCATCGGCCTGCCTGATCTGAATCGTGTGAGACTAGCTGGAACGGGAAGTTCTTGTGCACTAAGGTGAGGACTCCTGCTTTACCCTCTACCAAAGGAGAACCGAAAACCTGTCCAACCCACAGCCTTTGCATCCTGAAAAAATCCTCATGAGACAAGTGAGTCTCTTGAAGGAGAACAATGTCTGGGCGGGTTTTTTTCAGGTGTCGCAAGATCCGGATACGTTTATTCGGGGAGCGGAGCCCTTTCACGTTCCACGTGACGATTCTCATGGCTAAACGGAGTAAGGGGGAAGGGGGTTTAGAGTATCAAATGGCGTACAGAAAGCCACTATAAGGGTGGTGACACTGTGAGGCGTTAGACTCAGAACCAAGTAAATTAGAAATTAGAAATTAAACAAGGAAGTGAAAACAAGCTATACAAATTTGTTGAGAACTGTGAAATAAAATAAAACAACACACGCAGAGAGCCAGGGACCAGTCCACTCAGACTCTCCTCTTGCGTGGAAGGACTTCACTTTTTTCTGTCACAGGGAGGGTAGCAGCGCAATTTCAAACATTGATCATTGTCCGCCAATCTCTCTGCCAGAGAAAAATTAGAAAAGGTCGTAACTATCTCAACTTTCCTAATAGTGACCTATGACATATTAGTCAACAAAACAGGAGCAATAACCCGAGTTACAATAATTAGGATCAATACATCCGAGCAAACTGTAACAAGAGACATAAGCATCTATACAAATGGAACATAGTCCGTTTAAATGGTAAGGAAGTTAAGCAATAGAAGGGAAAAAGGGAAGGGCGGCGGCTGGGCTACAGGTAGCAGCCTTGTCAAAGTTACTCACGGTCCCCGAAACAGCAGATTATCACCGAAAATCTTGAGGCGAGAGTTCAAGTCGGGGACCGTTGGGGGGTCTCAGGAAGACGGCGGGAACTTGAAGATCTCCGGTCCCAGGAAGGAGAGAGCCGTGGGGGGGACGATGACGACCCGTTGCCAGTGGTCGAAGGTGACCGAGAGGGAGAGGATCCGGAGTCCTCAAGGAAGTGAAGGTCATCCTCTGCGACTCTCTGGGATGTGAAGTACTTCGGAGCGGCGTCTGGAAGAAGCACTTTCAGGGTGGCCAGATATAGGAGTTGAAAACGAATCTTCTTAAAGAATAAAAAGGAACAGAACTTGCTGAAGGCTCGCCGTCGCCTGGAGACCTCCATTGAAAAGTCTTTAAAAATTTGGATCTTCTACTCTTCCAGGAGCGGGGGGGACTTCTGTTTGCGATAAGCTTTGAGAATGTCCTGTTTATCGTTATAGTCCAGGTATTTGATAATGACAGTACGTGGCTTTCTCTGCGGTTGGTCCTCTCTTCCTTTGTCAGAAGGGGGTTCAGGGCCAATGCGGTGTGCCCTCTCGACCCTGCAGCTACGGTTAATCCCCAAAGCTAGTGGTAGACCAGATTGGCAGAGGTCTTGTAGGTCAGATTGTTTGATACGCTCTGAGAGACCCACAACCCAGAGGTTGCTCCTGCAGGAGCAATTCTCAAGGTCCTCTATGCGATCATAAAGGGTGGCTTGTGCCTTGTTGCATGAAGATAACTTGCGGTGCAGCACGTAATTTTCAGCTTCCAGTTGTAAGACTTTATGCTCCAGCTCATCCAGCCTTGTAACATGCATTTAAACATCATGCTGCAGCTGGCTCAGAGAAGCCTGCAGGGATGCTTCAATGGCAGCCTGGAGTTCAGGAGCTATATGCCGGGCCACCTCGAGGGCTACAGCTTTGTAATCCAGGGAGGGAGCAGCTGGGGCTCCTGAGGCAGGAGCGTTTGAGGGCGTAGGTGTGAAAGCCATGGTCCCTGAGAGGGAAGCGCTGGGTCCGCGGTCTTCAGCAGGAGACGTGCTCCGAGCCACAATAATGGGGTATTCTCCTGGCGTGCGGGCAGGCAAGACGAAAGCATCCTTGTGGCAGCTTCTGAGGACGTAACTGTCCATCCACCCGTTGGAGGGGAGAGAGGAGGATGTTGCCAGGTCCGTGAGAGAAGATTAGCACCGCCGAAGCGATTGTAGCACGGGTTGAGGCAGGAGATTGGCGGAGAGCTGTGAGTGCTCACCTCCGCATGGCAGCGCCGGAACCGGAAGTCTTACTTCTTTTTCTCTCCGATCCGGTTAGTCATCTCCCAGGAGTTTTCTCTTTTTTGGAGGACTTTGGCAGATTCTCCGGATATAAGGTCAATGCCTCTAAGAGTCAGCTTCTGGAAATTAGAACCCCCCCTCCCGAAATCTATCTGGCAAAATCTAAATCTAGGGATTGTCCCTGCAAAATTTCATATTACTTACCTGGGAATAAAAATTGGTAGGACCCCCCAGTACCATATATAATTTGAACTTTCCCCCTCTGATAAAAAAGACTTCATATGACCTCCGTAGATGGCAAGGCCTCCACTTTTCCCTGTCGGGTAGATGTCACGCAATCAAAATGGTGTGTTTTCCAAAACTTTTGTATCCCCTTCAAACCCTTCCCTTACTACTACATCACACAGACATAAATAGGATCCATTCCTCTTTTTCCCGCTTCATTTGGGCGGGAAAGAGACCCCGGATAGCTCTTACCAAGCTAATGCTCCCTGTCCACGCGGGTGGCTTAAACCTCCCCAACATCTGGTTCTATAATCTGGCGTGTCAACACTGGCACATTAGCCTAGCCAAGACGTATGAGTTGCTGATCTTCCACTACACAAGACCTCCAGATAGCACAGATTCTGGGGAATTATCCCCTGTCGATCCGCAACCTCTTCCCAGCCTTAATCATATTGCAATACTGGTCGCTAAACGTTTCCTCCTGCTCTAATGGCTGAAACCACAGACCCCCCCCCCATGTCTTTGCTGGTGGAAAATCGAATGCATTACCTGATATCTGACAAGCTCGAGGCGGAACACCACAAAGAATTGCTCACTGAGAATTTTTTTAGAAAATGGAAGCCTTTATTCTCGCACATTCCTCTAATGATGAGATAACCCGGCTGATGTCCTCCTTCAAATACATGGGCTGGTATGCAAGGGCAGGTCTGATGGGCACCCTGGGGGCTCTTGAACAGCCTTGACTATTCCTCTTGGGTGTCTACGATTCTGTAAGGGGCAGATATATGAGAGTGCCATGGGTCACCCCCTGACACTCTCTGAGATGCACAAATTGCGGGCTAAACATGAATCCAGAGTGGGCGCCTCTCTGGGTTTTAGCGTCCACCCCCCCCTCCTCCCCTGGCGAGGATGTTTAGACACACTCATTTATTTATTTATTCATTTATTTATTTATTTTATTCTTTTCATTTATTTATTTGTTTCATACATTCACTTCTTTCATTTACTTACTTAGGCAAAATGGTTAGATACTTTTTTGTTAATTTATTGTTTCCCAAAGGTGGTATCTGTTGTGTGATACATGTTATAACATAGTTGGGAACTAGTTGTTGTGCCAAGCAAATTAAGTTGACATGATAACTATATTGTCAAATCCAGGAAACCGACGCCCAATATAGTGTCGTGGAACCCATGTCTCTTTCTCGTTTCCATTGTTCTTCTATGTTTTACTGCTTGTCCAAATATTGCTGGCCACAAAATTTTACTTTGTTATTACTCTATTATTATGTATTTTGCTTTTCTTTGTCATGAAACTGAACAAAACCTAATAAAATGTGTTTAAAAAAAAAAAAAAAAAAGACATGAGCAGTCTATAATTTAAGGGTCGGTTAATTTTAACACTGAGAGATAGAAAATCCAAAATAAAATCCAGAAAATCACATTGTATAAATGTATTTGCATTTTGCTGAGAGAAATAAGTATTTGACCCCCCTCCCAACCATTAAGAGTTCTGGCTCCTGTAGACCAGTTAGACTCCTAATCATCTCGTTCCCTGCATTACAGACGCTGTCTTACATCGTCACCTTTATAACAGACTCCTTTTCACAGACTCAGTCAGTCTCTAACCTCTACAACATGGGTAAGACCAAAGAGCTTTCTAAGGATGTCAGGGACAAGATCATAGACCTGCACAAAGCTGGAATGGGCTACAAAACCATAAGTAAGACGCTGGGTGAAAAGGAGATGACTGCTGGTGCAATAGTAAGAAAATGGAAGAAATACACAATGACTGTCAGTCGCCATCGATCTGGGGCAAAATCTCACCTCGTGGGGTCTCCTTGATCATGAGGAAGGGGAGAGATCAGCCTAAAACTACACGGGGGGGGAACTTGTTACTGATCTCAAGGCAGCTGGGACCACAGTCACCAAGAAAACCATTAGGAACACATTACAATCCTGCAGCGCCCACAAGGTTCACCTGCTCAAGAAGGCGCATTTGCAGGCCCGCCTGAAGTTTGCCAATGAACACCTGGAGGATTCTGGGAGTGATTGGGAGAAGGTGCTAGGGTCAGATGAGACAAACATTGGCATTAACTCAACTCGCCATGTTCGGAGGACGAGAAATGCTGCCTATGACCCAAAGACACCGTCCCCACTGTCAGGCCTGGAGAAGGAAACATGATGTTTTGGGGGTGTTTCTCTGCTAAGGGCACAGGACTCCTTCACTGCATCAATGGGAGAATGCATGGAGCCATGGACCGTAAAATCCTAAGTGACAACCTCCTTCCCTCCGCCAGGACATTGAAAATGGGTCGTGGCTGGGTCTTCCAGCAAGACAGTGACCCAAAACATACAGCCAAGGCCACAAAGGAGCGGCTCAGAAAGAAGCACATTAAGGTCATGGAGTGGCCCAGCCAGTTGCCAAGCGACAGGCTCAAAATCTTAATGTTTTAGAGATGATCTGCTAAGAGGAGAGGGGCAAAATTCCTCCAGACATGTGCGCAAACCTCATCATTGTCACGGATGCCCCTGTGACTTCCGTCCCGGGTCGCAGGTGCATCCATGCCCCAACACCCAGCGGCGCCCCGTCCCGCACCTCGGGTCCGGGGTCCGCTCTCGCCACGATCAGTGCCATCGGTCACTTACCCGGCCACGCTCCTGCTCTGTCCGTCTCGGGTCCCCGGCGTGCGTGACGCCGCCAGTGTGAAATTTAAAGGGACAGTGCGCCGGTAATTTGTTCATTGCCGGGCACTGTTCCTATTTAAGTCCGGCCCCTTCCTGGCAGCCTTGCCGGATCCTTGGTGTTTGTTCCCTAGGAAAAAGCGTTCCAGAAAGCCTTTGTCTTGCCTACCCGTGTACTGTACCCGTTGTTCCCGTTTACCAACCACGAATCTTGCCGCCTGCCCTGACCTGCTGCCTGTCCACGTTTAAGAACCAGAACCGCCTGCCCTGACCTCCAACCTGTCCCCGACTACGAGCCTGCCTGACGAATCTGTACCATGCCTACCCTTGGCCGCCACCGCAGGCAAGCCCCGCCAGTGGAAGCAACCTGGTAGACTCCCGCCGCAGCAAGTCCATCCCGCTTTGCGGCGGGCTCTGGTGAATACCGGGACCTATTTAGATTCCGCTCCCTGGCGTGGGCTTCCACCATCGCCTGCGGTGGTCCAGTGGATCCACTACCAGACCTACAGTAGGATCCGGGCATGGATCCCGCCAAGGTGCCGTTACCCAGCCTGGCGGATCTGACGACCGTTGTTGCCCGCCAGTCCCAGCAGCTAGGTCAACAGGCGCAGCAGCTGAGCCAGCTCTCCACCATGTTGCAGCAACTCGTCACCGCCCAGCAGCAACCTTCGCCATCTCCTGTAGTTGTCCCTGCTTCAGCGGTTCCCGTGGCTCTGGGAGGCCCCAAGCTTCGGCTTTCGCTCCCGACCAAGTACGACGGAGACCCGAAACTCTACAGGGGGTTCATCACTCAATGTTCCATGCACGTAGAGTTGATGGGCGATCAGTTCCTGTCCGAACGTGCAAAAGTGGCTTTCGTGGTCAGCCTGCTCTCCGGGAAGGCCCTGGCATGGGCTACACCTCTGTGGGACAGGAACAATCCAGTGACGCCGGATCTACAGTCGTTCCTCAGAGAGTTCCGCAGTGTGTTCGAGGAACCAGCTCGAGCATCTCCCGCCGAGACAGCTCTCCTAAACCTGCGCCAAGGAGATCTGTCCGTGGGAGACTATGCGGTGCAATTCTGTACCTTGGCCTCAGAACTTTTGTGGAACGAGGCCGCTCTGTGCGCCACCTTTAAGAAAGGGCTCTCGAGCCGAATTAAGGATGTACTAGCTGCCAGAGACATCCCATCCTCCCTTAGTGACCTGATCCGGTTGGCCACCCGCATCGATGTGCGCTTCACTGAACGGGAGGAGGAACTTCAGCAAGAGCAACTGTTAGCCCAGCCTCGCCGGTTCCCACGTCTGGCACCAGTCTTCCAGAGGCCTCCTTCGCTATAGCCACCAACACCTACTGAGGAGCCCATGCAAGTGGATCGGGCTCACCTTTCTGAAGAGGAGCTGGACCAGCGTCGGCAGAAGAACTTGTGCCTCTACTGTGGCAGTCCAGAGCATTACCGGAGGAGTTGTCCCAAGCATCCCAAGCCTGCGGGAAACTCCCGCACCTAGGATCGGTGGGAGAGGCATTCCTAGGTGCAAACTCCTCCTCTCCACGCCTGTTGATGCCAGTGCAGGTCGTGTCAGAAGCTGGTACTTCGTTTCCAGGTTCCGGCGTTTCTGGATTCGGGCTCGGCCGGGAACTTCATCCACCAGTCTCTAGTGAAGCAGTATCGGCTTCCGGTGGTCCGCTTGGAAAAAACGCTCGTCATCTCGTCCGTCAGCGGGAGCTGCTTAGCGACACCATCCAGTTTGTCACCAAGCCACTGTCCCTCCACATGGGGGCGCTGCATAAAGAAGAAAACTCCTTCTAAGTGTTGCCTCGCTCCTCATCAGCGGTCCTCCTCAGACTTCCATGGCTGCGGCTCCACTCTCCTACCCTGGACTGGATATCTGGAGAAGTGACTCGTTGGGGTCCCAACTGTCGGGGGCGTTGTTTGGTGGCACCTCGCCCGGTGCTTTCCTGCTCCCGCTCGACCCTTCATGAGCCGCTGCCCGGGCTGCCGCCCGAGTATCGGGAGTACGCCGATGTGTTCTCCGAGAGACAAGCTGAGAGTCTTCCTCCGCATCGTCCGTACGATTGCCTGATCGACTTATTGCCGGGTACCAGTCCTCCCCGGGGCAGAGTCTACCCATTATCGGTTCCTGAGTCCCAAGCCATGTCAGAGTACATCCAGGAGAATCTCCGGCAGGGGTTCATCCGAAAGTCCTCGTCTCCTGTGGGTGCGGGGTTCTTTTTCGTAAAGAAAAAGGATGGTACCTTACGGCCCTGCATAGACTACCGGGGTCTGAACAAGATCACGGTGAAAAACCGGTACCCACTGCCGTTGATCACAGAACTTTTTGACCGTCTGCGGGGCGCAAAGATTTTCTCCAAGTTGGATATGGGAGGGGCCTACAACTTGGTCCGAATCCGCAAGGGTGATGAATGGAAGACGGCCTTCAACACAAGGGATGGGCACTTTGAGTACCTGGTGATGCCCTTCAGACTGTGTAATGCGCCTGCCGTCTTTCAGGAGCTCGTGAATGACATCTTCAGAGACCTCCTCTACACCTGTGTGGTGGTTTACCTTGATGACATCTTGGTGTACTCGCCTGACCTCGAGACCCACCGCAGCCATGTTCGTCAGGTGTTGAAGCGTCTCCGGGAGAACCATATGTATGCCAAGCTAAGGAAGTGCCTCTTCCATCAGACTAGCCTCCCATTTCTGGGTTACGTCATTTCTGACAAAGGCCTATGGATGGACCCAGCGAAACTGTCAGCCATGTTGCAGTGGCCACGTCCCGTCGGTCTGCGAGCTATACAGTGCTTCCTGGGCTTCTGTAACTACTACAGCCAATTCATCTCCCACTTCTCAACGCTAGTGGCTCCGATAGTGGCCCTTATCAAGAAACAAGCTAACCCACGCAGCTGGCCCGTCAAAGCCGAAGAGGCATTCTCGAAGCTCAAGTCCGGCTTCTCTATGGCATCTATCCTTTTGCGTCCGGATCCCGCGAAACCCTTCACGTTGGAAGTGGATGCCTCGTCTGTGGGAGCTGGAGCAGTTCTTACGCAAAAAGGTCCCACAGGTAGGACTGTAACGTGTGGCTTCTTTTCCAAGACGTTCTCTTCGGCCGAGAGGAATTACACGATCGGCGACCGTGAGCTACTGGCCATAAAGCTGGCCTTGGAGGAATGGCGTTATCTTCTGGAGGGTGCTCCTCACCCCATCCGCATCTATTAAGACCACAAGAACCTCCAATATCTCCAGACGGCTCAGCGACTCAATCCACGCCAGGCTAGGTGGTCGCTCTTCTTTTCCCAGTTCGATTTCCAGATCCACTTCCGGCCTGCAGAGAGGAATGTGAGAGCTGACGCCCTCTCCGACGTGGTGGGTGAAGATACTATTCCAGAACACATAATTCCTCCAGAACGTCTTATCTCGGCAGCTCCAGTTGACCTCCAGAGGGTTCCTCCTGGAAAGACCTACGTGCAACCTGCTCTCCGCAGACATATCTTAAAGTGGGGACATTGCTCCTTGGTGGCCGGTCATCCCGGCGCCCGAAGAACGTTCCACCTGATATCCCGGTTCTATTGGTGGCCAGAGCTCGAGAGGGATGTCAAGGACTTCGTTCAGTCTTGTAACTCCTGTGCCCGCAACAAGACGTCGCGTCACAAGCTGGTAGGCCTACTACAGCCACTACCCATCCCAACTCAACCATGGACCAATGTTTCTATGGACTTTATAACCGATCTCCCTCTTTCGTCTGGCAACACCACTATTTGGGTGATCACTGATCGGTTCTCCAAGATGGCGCATTTTGTCCCGTTGCCAGGCCTGCCGTCTGCCTCCCGCCTGGCGGAGCTATTCTTTCTTCACGTGTTCCGTCTGCATGGACTCCCTCAGCAAATCGTCTCGGACTGAGGAGTCCAGTTTGTCTCCAGGTTTTGGCGAGCCCTGTGTGCCCAACTTCGGGTGAAGCTCGACTTCTCTTCGGCTTACCACCCTCAGACGAATGGCCAGGTGGAGAGGGTCAACCAGGTCTTGGGATGTTACCTACGCCACTTCGTCTCAGCACGCCAAGATGACTGGTTCAACTTGCTGCCATGGGCGGAGTTCTCTTATAACTCCCTAGATTCAGAGTCTGCGGGGGTCTCCACATTCTACATCGTTTATGGCTTGCATCCCCGCCCACCTCTCCCTCTGGCGTCTCCATCCGAGGATCCGGCGGCGGACGCATTGGTCCAGAACATGAAGACCATCCCAGATACGTCAGTCTCTGCTCCGTGCTTCCGAGCGCACGAAGGCTCAAGCGGATAAAAGAAGAATCCCTCCTCCTGTCTTCTCCCCAGGTGACAAGGTGTGGCTGTCAGCCAGATATGTCTGCCTTAAGATGCCTTCCCACAAACTGGGACCTCGTTTCCTGGGTCCCTTTGAGGTTATCAGCTGCATTAACCCGGTCTCCTACAAACTCCGGCTCCCTCCTACCATGAGAATCCCCAACTCGTTCCACGTCTCTTTACTGAAACCCCTGGTCCTTAACCGTTTTTCTCAGAAGGCTGTCCCTCCTCCGTCTGTGGCTGATGCGCCCAATGTCTTCGAGGTCAAGGAGATCTTGGGTATGAGGAGAACTAGAGGGAAACTGGAAGTCTAGTACACTGGAAGGGGTTTGGGCCCGAGGAGAGGTCTTGGGAGCCGGAGGAGAACATCCTGAACCGCAGCCTCATCCAGAAATTCCTCCACTCCAGGAAGAGGGGGGGGGGCCCAAGGGGGTGGGTACTGTCACGGATGCCCCTGCGACCTCCGTCCCGGGTCGCAGGCGCATCCGTGCCCCGACACCCAGCGGCGCCCCGTCCCGCACCTCGGGTCCGGGGTCCGCTCTCGCCACGGTCCCTGCCACCAGTCACTTACCCGGCCACGCTCCTGCTCTGTCCGTCTCGGGTCCCCGGCGTGCGCGGCACCGCCAGTGTGAAATTTAAAGGGACAGTGCGCCGGTAATTGGTCATTGCCGGGCACTGTTCCTATTTAAGTCCGGCCCCTTCCTGGCAGCCTTGCTGGATCCTTGGTGTTTGTTCCCTTGGAAAAAGCGTTCCAGAAAGCCTTTGTCTTGCCTACCCGAGTACTGTACCCGTTGCTCCCGTTTACCGACCACGAATCTTTCTGCCTTCCCTGACCTTCTGCCTGTCCACGTTTACGAACCAGAGCTGCCTGTCCTGACCTCCTGCCTGCCTGACGAATCTGTACCACGCCTACCCTTGGCCGCCACTGCAGGCAAGCCCCGCCAGTGGAAGTGACCTGGTAGACTCCCGCCGCAGCAAGTCCATCCCGCTTTGCGGCGGACTCTGGTGAATACCGGGACCTACTTAGATTCCGCTCCCTGGTGTGGGCTTCCACCATCGCCTGCGGTGGTCCAGCGGATACAACTACCAGACCGTTACAATCATCAACTACAAAAAACCTCTGACTGCTGCGCTGCCAACAAGGGTTTTACCACCAAGTATTAAGTCTTGTTTTCCAGAGAATCAAATATTTATTTCTCACTGCAAAATGCAAATAAATTTATATCATTTCTACAATGTGATTTCTGGCTTTTATTTTGGATTTTCTATCTCTCAATGCTAAAATTAACCTAAAATTATCGACTCTTCATGTCTTTGTCAGTGGGAAACTTACACAATCAGCGAGGGGTCAAATAATTATTTCCTTCACTGTATTTAGTTATCTCTGTGTGCAGGAGATTTGTATTAGTTTTTTTTTTTTTTTAAAAAAATGATCTGACCCTTGAAGATATTTCTAGTATAATACAGAGAACAAGGAAACCACCATCAAAGCCGCGGTCACGGTAGCAGCCATGGCCGTAGCCTTGTCCACTGCCCATGTCATCCTGATTCAAAAGAAAAGAGACCCCAGGAACGCACCAAGGAGCTGAATCCAGACTGTTAGATACTCGGGTGCGTAATCTCCAAACCTCTTACCTCAATTCCTCTGTTCATCGCGAGCTTGGCCATCCGCACCGCGATCGGGGCCTGGAAGAGAACGCAGCCGATTAACCACAAGGACAGCGCCCGAAAATCCTGTCACACAATGTGCGGGCGCGCGGAGCTCCCTGACTGCATACTAATTGGGGGATCTGCTGTCATGATATCTGTGCAGCCCTCACCCCGTCCCAACACAATGACCTCTTCCCAGGTCACAGAGCATGCCCACTACAATCACCCATAGAAGTCAGTGAGTCAGCTCCCGTTCACAGGACATTATGTTCATGTAGCTGCAGTAAAGTAAATCTCTAAATGTTGTTAAAAGCAGCTCAGGGAAGATTCCTCTATGACCGTCCCATAACCATCTCCAGGGGGCATTGCAGCTATAGTGATGTAACACTGGCAGAGCAGGCACAGAGGGCAAGCGTCACACCTGGAACGGTCATATGGAGATTGTGGTGACCAGGAACTAGGACACATGAAACAGAATGAGATGAGGACAAGACACAACTCGGCCAATATACGAGACTGGAACATAATGAATGTGAGCTACAATTTCTACTCTTTTCTGTAATTTTACAACTTTCATGAAGAATGCGATTATTCTCCACTATTACTGTGAGTCCTGCTGTTATGGCCTGAAGAGGCAGAACCTAGACATATCCAGTCCATCCTCTATCAAGAGGGGAACAGAGAGCAGCCGGGCTATTATCCTATTATCATCATTCAGAAACTGGAATTATATTTTTCCGTACATTTTACGGTTTTATTGTCCACAAGTCGCTGCGTAAACAATAAAAACCCCAAATAAATGGTGACTACGCTCTGCCACCTCCCTCTGGGGTTAAGAACATACAAAACTAGCCGGGTACCTGAGACAAGATCTCCTGGGCCAGTTCCAATGCTTTCTTGTAGGCGGAGTTTCCCTCTGCATTTTGGGGCACGGCCTCATTCACCAGTCCGATCTGGTACGCCTGCGCCCCATCGATTTGTCTCCCGGTAAAGATGAGCTCTTTGGCCAAACCAATTCCAACCAGACGAGGAAGTCGCTGTGAACCCCCTGAAATAGATGGAGTCAGGGTCAGTGCAGGATAGGCGGGGGTGGCTCACCGGGTCGGTGCGGGAAACGCGGGGGTGGCACATCGGGTCGGTGCAGGATCCGCGGGGGTCGCACATCGGGTCAGTGTGGGATACGTGGGGGTCGGCACACCGGGTCGGGGGACCCGCGGGGTCACACCAGGTCAGTATGCTATAGCACAGGGGTACACACTTACCCGCTCCAGGTAGTAGGCCCCTTGTGGTTTCAATGAGCCCCAATTTAGCTGTAGATGCTGCAAGACAAGCACCAGTCATTTCCAGCCAGACGGACAGGACACCACCTCTGAGCTGCTGACGTGGTCATATACCTACCTGCAACACGGAGGTCACACGCCAGGGCCAGCTCCAGGCCTCCGCCCAGGGCGTATCCATCGATGGCCGCTATGGTTGGCATTGGCAGAGCCGCTGACAACAAAAGGGAGAGAAGTGCAGAGACAATGGCGTCACTACCCCGGGACCCACTATCTCTGTGCCCTATTCCTGAGGGGGCCACAGATACAGAGGGCCCATGGTCAGGTCACACCATCTCACACAACAACACACGTAAAGGGGAGCTCCCTCCATAGACTTTGATGATATATTAATAGGAGATGATGTTAAAGTCTGACGAGTGCGGGGCCCAAAGGAGGAGGCACCAGTCTCAGGAACGAGCCCCCGAAAGTGTCTGCTAAGAATGGAGTCGAGCACAGGCCGGACCGGATCTCCATTCTGAGCGACACTTTCAGGGGCCCGTTCCTGAGATTGGTGCGGGGCCCGGAGGTGGAGGCTCCGATCAGACTTTGATGGTATACAGAGAGGGCCTGCTATCAAAGTCTATGGTGGGGACGCCCCTCTACCTTCACCTCAGGCCTCTCGATCTGACCTCCAGGCCCTGAATGCCCCGAGCGCTGCCTGCGAGTGATGCTGATCTGGGTGAGGAGTGATCGGGCAATGAAGGCCATTCTGCTCCGGGCCAGGCTGACCCCACTGACCCCCGTCACCTGCCCCAGCGACTCACCAACTTCATTCATTAACTTTCTCAGGTTCTGGGTGAAGAGAGACACCTCCGAATTGTCCATCTGCGCCCGCTCCTTCAGATCTGCACCTGCGGACGACAAGGGAACGGTCAATAACCGACGGTCATAACAGAGCAGCGTCTAACAAGTCCTTAAAGTGAAGGTGTCATCAAAAAAGGAGTCATTGTTTAAGTCCCATTTTTATGTTAAACACATTTTTTAGGAATTTTTGGTTAGTTTTTTTTTTTTTTTCATATCACTTTCAATATTTTTTAATAATTCTTAAGTCCTGCAGTTTTCACTTTGGCCACTAGACCTTGTTTGCACTGCTTTAACAGCAGTCAGTGATGCTTTACAGCAGCTTCATGCCCATAGGAGACTTAATGCAAAAAGAAGAAGAGAGAAGAAGAAAGAAGAAAAGAGGGGGAGCACAATAGTGTTATACTGTAAAAAATGTGTAAAGTGATGAATAAGAGTTGGACTCTTACCATGGGCACAAGAGTTGCCCCCTCTTATGCGAATATCTTCATGGGGGCATATGAGGAAGAATACATCTATGCCCAACCAATATTTTCCCAACATATATCTCTTTATAAAAGATTTATAGATGATCTATTTTTTGTATGGTCTGGACCTTCTGATCTTATTTCCCCATTCATTAATCACCTAAACAATAACACCAAAGGAATTAAGTTTGTAGCCAAAACCAGCACAGACAACATAGAGTTCCTCGACCATAATATCTCTTTGAACCAAGGAAAAGATGTCGATTGTGCCCGTCAAATTGAAATCTTAGAGGTTTAGGGACAAGAAATACCCGGAACAATTATTACAGAATGCAAAAGAAAGGGTCCAAAAACTGACACAAAAAGATTGTCTAGAGAAAAAAAACAAAGCAGATGGTGACAGTACCTCAAAAATCAAATTCTCTCTCATCACACAATATAACACCTCACGGTCAAAAATTAGAAACACCCTAGATCAACATTGGTACATCCTAAAAAAAAAGACCCTTTTCTAGGACCACTCCTACCGGAAAAACCTGGCATCATTTACAGAAGAGCGCCTAACATAAAAAATCTGATAGCCCCCAGTCGCATCAAAGACCCCACAGAAATTCAAAATACCCACCCCACCAGACCAGGCAGCTCTCCATGTGGCTCTCCATATTGCCTTTGCTATCTAAGCATCTGTACCAAGTCTCATATCACTTCCAATACCACCAAAGAAACGTATCCAATCAAATATGAAATCAATTGTAAAAGTTTGTATGTTATTTATGTCATGGAATGTATTTGCAAGACTTAGTATGTAGGCAGAACCTACAGACCCCTACACATTCGCTTAAATGGTCACAGGGCATGTGTCAAACGGGGGAACATTCTCCAAAGTGTCTCCCGTCACTGCAATGAATTCCACCAAAAAGACTTTAAAGTCCTACAAATTACTCCTGTGGATGTTATCCCCCCCGAACAACCCAATCGGTTACAAGCCCTCCATAAAAGAGAAATGTTTTGGATATATAGAATGCAAACTTTGTTTCCAAAAGGCTTAAATGATGCCACAGAAGTCATTTATTAGGAGCATTACATCTGGTATATATTACCACCGGCCGCATGACCACATGCTACAGTATACATTAATAAATCTAGAAAGTCACTGCAAGTCCCAGTACCATAGGAGATAACACTGCATATTATACACATGTAGCGCATCTGCACGCCCAAGTTCTAATTTTATGCTATTGCGTAATGCTTTAGGAAGTTTAATATTGTATTTGAGCTATTTTTACTATTGTTATTAAGTGTTATTGTTATCTTTACTATAACTTTTATTGTATATCTGTACCACCATAACTGAGATTAGGAGTTCTATTCACTCTAAACAAGCGGGTATATTTTTTCCATGCATTTCCCCATAGAGAAGTAGCTCCCTTTCTGATTGGTCCGCTTGTAACTCCCGCGTCTAAACACACCAATCACAGTACATGACATTTTCCCGCCCCATTGGCTGATTTTGAATTACCCCTTCACCACCCCAATCACAGCGGTTCTCTGCACTCACACTTATTGGTCTATTATCTTTACCCCCATGAAGTTAACCAATCACGTTATTTTTAGTTTTGAAGTTTCCTTTGGGCCCTGAACCCCAGTAATTTTTTGGTGCCTTATATTTTAAACCCTGTACGAGCTCACCCATTGGTGCACTCATATTACCCGCTTCCTTCCCTATTGGGGCTGTTTTCCATTCAAAATATACAGTTTTCAGGGATTTTTTCTACATCCATGCCCTTAACCTTTTTCTTGCCCTGATTTTTCTCATCACGGCTTTATCAAGGTCTACACTCTTCCCCTTGAATTAGTTTTATATTTTTTTTTGAAGCACGCTAGCTTGCTTCGTATCTTCCACACGTTTCCCCATGGTCCCTTTATTGATTGGGTCATCCCCTATCCCCTTGTCTTTCTTTTTTTTCCGCACCCCCTTTGATTGAATTTTTTTCCCTCCTTTTTCCCCTTCGCCTTCCCGCCCCCGTTCCCCCCCTAGCCCTTTTCCAAATTCACTTGGTTTTTTTTTTCATGAAAACCCCGGGTTTTTTTGGGGGAAAAAAACCGTTTTTCCCTTTTTTGTTTTTTTTTCGGTTTCTTTTTTTAAAATAAAACTTTTTATCAAAAGCCCCCCCTTCTTTCCGGGGGCCCCCCCCCTTTTTTTTTTTCCCGGAGATTTGGGGATGTCCCTTGAAAAACTTGGGGAATTTTTTCCTGCCTTGCCGGAAAACGTGCGGGGGTGAAAGGGTGAAGGGAAATTTTTTTTTTTTTTTTTTTTTCCCAGGGGTTCCTTTGTTTGCCCCTTTTGGGGTTTGGGAAAAAAAAAATTTTTTAAAAAAAAAGGAAGTGTAGACAATATTAGGGGGGGCCCAAAGGGGAAAACTGCGGACTTAAGAATTATTACAAAATATTTAAAGTGATCTGGAAAAAATTAAAATAAAAATAACCCCAAAATTCTAAAAAAAATTTTTGAACATAAAAATGTTAGGTTTTTAAACAAAAAATAATTTTTGATGGGAAAATTCCCTTTTAAAGGGTGAAAAGACTTCCTTAAAGGGTCCCCCCAAAAGAGATGAGTTTCACAATGGGACAAAATTCAATTCTCGCTTTTTGGTACAAAAAGTCCTTGTTTTTTCCCAACTGGCTTTTTATGGCTTCACAAATGTGTAGGTGGGTGGGGCCTAGCGGAGGGTGTGGCCCCGTGGGAGCGACACGAATAAAACCCATGCCACAATTGGTGTACATTTTAGATTTTTTGTGGTGGGAAAAAAAAACCCGACCCCCCCCACCGACGCCACTGAACACATTTTGGCCATCTCGCTCCGGGGTGCCTGATGGAGTGAAAAAACCAAAACAAACTCCCCCCAAAGTTCAGTGATCCATGCCCTCCCCCTATCCCAACCCCATGTTTTCATCCCCCCCTCACCCTCTGTCAACCCATCTTAACCTCGGCATTTCCCCTTCTCCTTTAAACATTGGACCATCACCCATCCCTTAAGAAACCATCTCATTGACCCTCTCCTGTCCAAACTATGCCCATCTCATGCTTCCATTGCATCTAAACGCCCGAACACAGTTAGCTTCAACTTTCTCTCATCGATCCACCAAAACTCTCTCTTGACCACTGCAATCTGGCTTCCGACCACCACTCTAAGAAACGCCCCTAACCAAGTCACCATCGACCTAGCATGCCAATAGCTAAGCAACCTCTGTGATTCTCCTCCTAGACTGTCCTCCCCTTTGACACTGTGAACCACTCCACTTCCTATACAAATCTCTTCCCTCGGCATCACGGATTGGCCAATTTCTGGATATCCTCCTACCCTCACTGATCGGGACATACATTCAGCGTTCTCTTCACTTCACGCACACTCTCCTCTGGCCCGTCTCTGTGGTGGACCCCAGGGGTCTGTTGGGCATCTCTTTTCTATTGCACTTGGGTGGGTCAAATAATAGCATCGCATGGCTTTATTACCACCTGTTATGATGCATGATACCCAAACTCTAATTTCTGGCCCAGAGATTACTCTCTAATCTCTTCCCGGCATTCCTATCTGATGTCTCTCGTCCATACTCCTCCTACTTTCATAGTTCTGTAGCTTAAACTGTGGAGAAAACTGAATCATCATCTTTTCACCGTCTCCCCACTCCATCCCTACCTGATCTTCTATCACAAGTAATGGCTACACACACTCTACCAGCTCTCTAAGTTCGCTGCTTGGGATACCCTTGACTTCAATCTGTCCTTCAACGAAACATCCAAACCCTCACTCCATCTGCGCTCTCCCACTGAAAATTATTCGTATCGTCATTCCTTAACTTCGAAAGCACAAAAATGATGTCCATTGCCCTGTCATCTACGCCTAGGACTATTGCAAACATCCTTCTCTGCGGCCTCCCAGCTTGACCTCGCTCCCAACTCGAAGCATCCCTTAACTCTGCTCTGCCGTTGATTCAACCTATCTCCTCGATACTACCCTGCTCTCCTCTGCAAATCTTCATGGCTTTCCATTGCCAGCGAATTACAGTTCAAGTTTAGCAAATTACAGGATATCCATGACTCTCCCCTACATAATCTCTGTCTAATCTCCATTATCTCCCGTCACGCAACCTCCGCTCTCTACAGGACCTTCTTCTCTGCTTCCCCTTATTCAGCTCCTCACATCCAACCGTCTCCAAGACTTCTCTCGTGCATCACCACACTTGGAATCTCTGCCAACACATCAGATCCCCCACTCTCACCAGCCTCAAAGCAGTGAAACCCATTCTTCAGGATTGCCTAAAAAACAATACCCTGCTGTCACTAGCACTATCAAAACATGTCCGCACTCACCTTGCTCTTCCCACTTCCTTTTTGAGTTAAGCCCTCAGGGCAGGGAAACCTCTATCCTATCTGTACCAGTTGTTGTTAGTAATTTGTCATTGCCCCCCCCCCCCCCCCCCCCCCCCTTCCTTATATATTGTACTTGTTTGACTATGTTATGTATGAAATGAAAGTACAGCGCTCTGAAACCAAGGGGGCTCAAAAAATAAATAATAATAATAATAATAATAATCACAAGAAACCAAGGAACCTGCAATGTCACCACACGGGAGATGGCGCAGTACGAAGAGCTGGAGGGGAATGAAGGTGCACACAGTGGAGACAGGCGGGGCAAGTGGGCGCGAGAATGTGACAGAGCGCGAGAGAAAGAGACAGCGCGAGAGGGAAGACGGGAGAGAGAGAGAGAGGGAAGACGGGAGAGAGAGCGAGAGGGAAGACGGGAGAGAGCGCGAGAGGGAAGACGGGAGAGAGCGCGAGAGCCAAGACGGGAGAGAGCGCGAGAGCCAAGACGGGAGAGAGCGCGAGAGCCAAGACGGTGAAGGCAGAGCGCGAGAGTCAAAGTTCGGATGAGAGAGAGCGCGAGAGCCAAGACGGGAGAAAGCGCGAGAGCCAAGACGGGAGAAAGCGCGAGAGCCAAGACGGGAGAAAGCGCGAGAGCGCGAAAGGGAAGACGGGAGAAAGCGCGAGAGGGAAGAGGGGAAGAGATAGCGCGGAGGCAGGAGAGGGAAGAGGGGAGAAAGCGCGAGAGCGCGAGAGGGAAGAGGGGAGAAAGCGCGAGAGCGCGAGAGGGAAGAGGGGAGAAAGCGCGAGAGGGAAGAGGGGAGAAAGCGCGAGAGCGCGAGTGGGATAAGAAGAGGGCGGAGAAGCGCGAGAGGGGAACGAGGGAGAAAGCTCGAGAGCGCGGAGAGGGAAGAAGGGGAGAAAGCGGAGAGGGAAGAGGGGAAGAAAAGCGCGAGAGGGAAAAGAGGGGAGAAAGCGCGCGAGGGAAGAGGGATGAAAGGCGAGAGGGAAGAGGGAGAGGAAAGCGACGAGAGGGAAGGGGGCGAAAGGCGAGAGGGAGAGGGGAGAAAGCGCGAGAGGGAAGAGGGGAGAAAGCGCGAGTGGGAAGAGGGGAGAAAGCGCGAGAGGGAAGATGGGGAAGGAAAGCGCTGAGAGGGGAAGAGGGGAGAAAGCGCGAGAGGGAAGAAGACGGGAGAGAGCGCGAGAGGGAAGAGGGGAGAAAGCGCGAGAGGGAAGAGGGGAGAAAGCGCGAGAGGGAAGAGGGGAGAAAGCGCGAGAGGCAAGAGGGGAGAAAGCGCGAGAGGCAAGAGGGGAGAAAGCGCGAGAGGCAAGAGGGGAGAAAGCGCGAGAGGCAAGAGGGGAGAAAGCGCGAGAGGCAAGAGGGGAGAAAGCGAGAGGGAAAGAGGGGAGAAAGCGCGAGAGGGAGGAGGGAGAAGCGCGAGAGGCAAGGGGGAGAAAGGCGAGATGGCATGAGGGAAGAGAAAGCGCGAGGAGGCAAGGGGGAGAAAGCGCGAGAGGCACAAGAGGGGGAAAGGCGAGAGGCAAGAGGGGAGAGAAAGGCAGAGGCACAGAGTGGAGAAAGCGCGCGAGGTACGAGGGGAGAAAGCGCGAGAGGGACGGAGGGGAGGGAGAGAAAGCAGCGAGAGGGAAGAGGGGAGAAAGCGCGAGAGGGAAGAGGGGAGAGAAAAGGGGCGAGAGGAAGAGGGGAGAAAGAGCGCGAGGGAAGAGGGGAGAAAGCGCGAGAGGGAAGAGGGGCGGAAAGCAGCGAGAGGGAAGAGGGGAGAAAAGCGCGTGAGAGGGAAGGGGAAGTAAGCGCGAGAGAGAGGGGATGGAATTAGAAAGGCGAGAGGAGAAGAAGGGGAGAAAGCGAGAGAAGGGAAGAGGGAGACAAGCAGGCGAGAGGGGAAGAGGGGAAGAAAGCGCGAGAGGAATGAGGGGAAGAATAGCAGCGAGAGGGAAGAGGGGAGAAAGCGCGAGAGGGAAGAGGGGAGAAAGCGCGAGAGGGAAGAGGGGAGAAAGCGCGAGAGGGAAGAGGGGAGAAAGCGCGAGAGGGAAGAGGGGAGAAAGCGCGAGAGGGAAGTGGGGAGAAGGCGCGAGAGGGAAGACGGGGAGAAAGGCGATGGGGAAGAGGGAGGAAAGGCGCGAGAGGAAAAGAGGGCGTGGAAGCGCGAGAGGGACGCGGGGAGACAGCGCGAGAGGGAAGAGGGGAGAAAGCGCGAGAGGGAAGAGGGGAGAAAGCGCGAGAGGGAAGAGGGGAGAAAGCGCGAGAGGGAAGAGGGGAGAAAGCGCGAGAGGGAAGACGGGAGAAAGCGCGAGAGGGAAGACGGGAGAAAGCGCGAGAGGGAAGACGGGAGAAAGCGCGAGAGGGAAGACGGGAGAAAGCGCGAGAGGGAAGACGGGAGAAAGCGCGAGAGCCAAGACGGGAGAAAGCGCGAGGGAAGACGGGAGAAAGCGCGAGAGGGAAGTCGGGAGAAATCGCTGGTGCCAAGTCGGGATGAAAGGCGAGAGCGGCGAATGGGAAGAGGAGATGAAGGAAAGCGCGAGAGCCAAGACGGGAGAAAGAGGGAGAGCCAAGACGGGAGAAAGCGCGAGAGCCAAGACGGGAGAAAGCGCGAGAGCCAAGACGGGAGAACGCGCGAGCAAGACGGGACAAAGCGCGAGAGCCAAGACGGGACAAAGCGCGAGAGCCAAGACGGGACAAAGCGCGAGAGCCAAGACGGGAGAAAGCGCGAGAGCCAAGACGGGAGAAAGCGCGAGAGCCAAGACGGGACAAAGCGCGAGAGCCAAGACGGGAGAAAGCGCGAGAGCCAAGACGGGAGGCGAAAAGGCCGTGAGCCAAGAACGGGAGAAAAGGCGAGAGCCAAGACGGAGAAGGCGAGAGGCGAGAGCCAAGACGGGACAAAGCGCGAGAGCCAAGACGGGACAAAGCGCGAGAGCCAAGACGGGACAAAGCGGAGTGTGGTCGGGAAGGAGCGCAGAGCGGGAAACGGAGAAGAGAGAGCGAGCGGGAAGACGGGAGAGAGAGAGAGAGAGGGAAGACGGGAGAGAGAGAGAGGGAAGACGGGAGAGAGAGAGAGAGAGGAGGGAAAGACGAGAGAGAGAGGAAGAGAAGAGAGGGAAGACGGGGAGAGAGAGAGAGAGAGGACAGGGAGGGGCAGAGAGAGAGAGAGGAGGGAAGCGGGAGAGAGAGAGGGGAAGACGGGTGGAGAGCTAGAGAGGAGGCGACGCGGGAATACGGGAGAGAGAGGTGGGAGATGCGAGCGGGAAGACGGGAGAGAGAGAGGGAAGACGGGAGAGAGAGAGAGGGAAAACGGGAGAGAGAGAGAGAGAGGGAAGACGGAGAGAGAGAGAGAGAGGGAAGACGGGAGAGAGAGGGAAAACGGGAGAGAGAGAGAGAGAGGGAAGACGGAGAGAGAGAGAGAGAGAGAGCGAGCGGGAAGACGGGAGAGAGAGAGAGCGAGCGGGAAGACGGGAGAGAGAGAGGGAAGACGGGAGAGAGAGAGAGGGAAAAAACAAAAAAAAAATCGGGGCGAGAGACGAGAGGGGAGGAAGACGGAGAGAGAGAGAGAGAGGGAAGACGGAGAGAGAGAGAGAGAGGGAAGACGGGAGAGAGAGAGGAGCATGGGAGAGAGAGAGGAGAGAGCGGCGGGGGGGGGACAAAGGGGGGAAGACGGGAGAGAGCGAGAGAGAGAGCGAGCGGGAAGACGGGAGAGAGAGAGGGAAGACGGGAGAGAGAGAGCGGGAAGACGGGAGAGAGAGAGAGAGAGAGAGAGAGAGAGAGAGAGGGAAGACGGGAGAGAGAGAGAGAGAGAGGGAAGACGGGAGAGAGAGAGAGAGGGAAGACGGGAGAGAGAGAGAGCGAGCGGGAAGACGGGAGAGAGAGAGAGCGAGCGGGAAGACGGGAGAGAGAGAGAGAGAGCGCGAGCGGGAAGACGGGAGAGAGAGAGAGAGCGCGAGCGGGAAGACGGGAGAGAGAGAGAGAGGGGCGATGGGGAAGGACGGGGGAGATGAGAGCGAGAGGGGGAAGAGGGAGAGAGAGAGAGAGGCGGCCGAGCGGGAGAAGACGGTAGAGAGTGAGAGAGCGCGAGGGAAGAACGGGAGGGACGACTGAATGCGCGAGGGGAAGGGGGGGAGAGAGAGGAAGAGCGCGAGCGGAGAAGACAGGGGAGAGAGAGAGAGAGATGGAGCGGAAGGGAAGACGGGATGGAGAGAGAGAGAGAGTAGCAGCGAGCGGGAAGTCGGGGAGAGAGAGAGAGAGGTGACGAGCGGAGAAGACGGGAGAGAGAGAGAGAGCGAGCGGGAAGACGGGAGAGAGAGAGAGCGAGCGCGGGAGGAGAGAGAGAGACGCGAGCGGGGAAGAGGGGAGAGGAAGATCGAGAGAGAGCGAGCGGGAAGAAGGGAGAAGAAGAGGAGCGTGAGCGGGGGGCGGGGAGGAGAGAGATGAAAGGAGAGCCGCGAGCGGGATGGACGGGGAGAGAGAGAGAGAGAGCGCGAGCGGGAAGACGGGAGAGAGAGAGAGAGAGAGCGCGAGAGGGACGACCAGGAGAAGATAGAGAAGTGAGGAGTTAGAGAGCGGGAAGACGGGAGAGAGAGAGAGAGCGCGAGCGGGAAGACGGGAGGAGAGAGAGAGAGCAAAGAGGCGAGCGGAGGGGGAAGACTGGGAAGAGGAGAGAGAGAGAGGCGAGCGGAAGAAAGGTGCGAGAGGAGGAAGAGCGAGCGGGATGACGGGCGGAAGAGGAGGAGCGAGCGGGAAGACGGGAGAGAGAGAGCGAGCGGGAAGACGGGAGAGAGAGAGAGCGCGAGCGGGAAGACGGGAGAGAGAGAGAGCGCGAGCGGGAAGACGGGAGAGAGAGAGAGCGAGCGGGAAGACGGGAGAGAGAGAGAGCGAGCGGGAAGACGGGAGAGAGAGAGCGAGCGGGAAGACGGGAGAGAGAGAGCGAGCGGGAAGACGGGAGAGAGAGAGCGAAAGGGGAAGGACGGTCCGAGAGAGAGAGGCGAGGGGGAAAAGGGAGAGAGAGAGGGGGGCGGGAAGACGGGAGGAGAGAGAGAGCGGGAAAGGGGGGAAGAGGGGGGGGGGGGAAGGGGGAAGGAGAGGGAGGGGAAGAGGGGGAAAAGGAGAGAAGAGGCGAGGGGGGGAAAAAGGGGGGAAAGAGGATGAGAGAGGGAAGCGGGGAGCGGGAAAAGGGGACGGGGGGGAAGGGGGGAGGGGAAAGGAGGGCGAGCGGCGGGGAAGACGGGGGGGAGAGGGGACCCCGGGGCGAGGGGGGGAAGGGACGGGGGGAGAGGAGAGACCCGGGCGGGGGGGGGGGGAAGACGGGGAAAAGGAGAGAGAGCTGAGCGGGGGGGGGAAGCGGGAGAGAGGGAGGGGCGAGCGGGGGGGGAGGAGAGAAAAAGAGCGAGGCGAGGGGAAAGACGGGAGAGAGAGGGGGCGAGCGGGGAGAGGGGAGAGAGAGAGAGCGCGAGGGGGGGAGAGGGGAGAGAGAGAGGGGAGCGGGGGGGGAAGCCGGGGAGGAGAGAGCGGGGGAGGGGGGGGAAGACGGGAGAGAGAAGGGGGGGAGGGGGGGGGAGGGGGGGAAGAGGGAGGGGAGAGAGAGCCGAGGGGGGAAGACGGGAGAGGGGGAGGGCGCGAGGGGGGAAGGGGGGAGGGGGAGAGAGCGGAGGGGGGGGAAGACGGGAGAGGAGCGAGGGGCGAGCGGGAGAGGGGGGAGAGAGAGAGGGGAGCATGGGGAAGACGGGAGGAGAGGAGGAGCGACCCGGGAAAACGGGGGGGGAAAAGAGGAGGAGAGGGCGAGCGGAAACGGGAGGAGAGAGACCCCAAAGGGGAAAAAGGGAGAGAGCAACGAGGGGAGACGGGAGGAGGAGAGAGCGGGGGAAAGACGGGGGGAGGAGAGAGACGGCGGGAAGGGGAGAGAGAGAGGGGGGGAAGCGGGGGAGGGAAAAGGAGAGAGCGGGGGGAAGACGGGAGGGGAAAGGGGGAAAAGCGAGCGGGGAAGACGGGAGAGAGAGAGAGCGAGGGGGAAGAGGGGAAAGCGAGGGGGCGAGGGGGGGGGAAAGGGAGGGGAGAGAGAGACCCGGAAGGGGGAAAGGGGGAGGGGGGAAGAGCGGGGGGGGACGGGAAAAGAGGAGCGAGGGGGGAAGACGGGAGAGAGAGAGCGAAAGGGAAGACGGGAGAGAGAGAGCGGGGGGAAAGGGGAAACGGGGAGGAGGAGGGGGGAAAGGGGAAAGACGGGAAGAGGAGACAAAAGGGAAAAGGGAAGATGGGGAAAAAAAGGGAGAGAGAGAGAGCGAAAGGAAAGACGGGAGAGAGAGAGAGCGAAAGGAAAGACGGGAGAGAGAGAGAGCGAAAGGAAAGACGGGAGAGAGAGAGAGCGAAAGGGAAGACGGGAGAGAGAGAGAAAAAAAGGGGGGAAGGGAA
Organism: Phyllomedusa bahiana; assembly: GCA_025379985.1. Classification (NCBI taxonomy): domain Eukaryota; kingdom Metazoa; phylum Chordata; class Amphibia; order Anura; family Hylidae; genus Phyllomedusa; species Phyllomedusa bahiana. Next base: position 21,604 of record JAODAL010028787.1, on the reverse strand, counting down.
CCCGGGAAAGGGGGGAGAGAAAAGAGCGAATGGGGACAGAGTGCGAGAGAAAAAAAGGGAAATGAGGGAGTGGGAACCTAGCAGCGGGGCCCACTCCCCGGGGATTTTCCCCACCGAGCAATGATGGAAAAAAAACCCCCGGCCCAGGGAACCCATCATCTACACAAAACCCACAGGCTGCTCAGCGCGGGATTTTTTTTGCACAATGTATCAGGCTGCACTTACATGGTGGATATAGTGTGCAGTGTGTATAGTGTGGTGTGAATAATGGTCGTGTGTATATACAGTGTACATTGTATATATAGTATACAGTGTGTATAGTGTATATATAGTATACAGTGTATAGTGTGTATGATGTGCAGTGTGTATGATGTGTATGATGTGCAGTGTGTATGATGTGTATGATGTGCAGTGTGTATGATGTGCAGTGTGTATAATGTGTATATAGTGTGCAGTGTGTATAATGTACAGTGTGTATAGTGTATATATACTGTGCAGTGGGTATAATGTACAGTGTGTATAGTATATATATAGTGTGCAGTGTGTATAATGTATATATAGTGTACAGTATGTATAGTGTATATATAGTGTGTATAATGTACAGTGTATATAGTGCATATATAGTGTACAGTGTGTATAGTATATATAGTGTACAGTGTGTATAGTGTACAGTGTGTATAGTGCATATAATGTAAAGTGTGTATAGAATATATAGTGTACAGTGCGTGTAGTGTATATAGTGTGTATAATGTACAGTGTGTATAGTGTACAGTGTCTACAGTGCATATATAGTGTACAGTGTGTATAGTGTACAGTGTCTACAGTGCATATATAGTGTACAGTGTGTATAATGTACAGTGTGTATAGTATATATATAGTGTGCCGTGTGTATAGTGTATATATAGTGTGTATAATATACAGTGTGTATAGTGCATATATAGTGTGCAGTGTGTATAGTGTACAGTGTGTATAATGTACAGTGTGTATAGTGTATATATAATGTAAAGTGTGTATAGTGTATATATAGTGTGTATAATGTACAGTGTGTAGTGTGTATAATGTACAGTGTGTATAATGTATATATAGTGTATAGTTTGTATAGTGTATATATAGTGTGTATAATGTACAGTGTGTATAGTGCATATATAGTGTGTAGTGTGTATAATGTACAGTGTGTATAGTGCATATATAGTATACAGTATGTATAGAGTATATATAGTGTACAGAGTGTATAGTGTATATATAGTGTGTAGTTAATGTAGTGTGTATAGTGCATATATAGTGTACAGTGTGTATAGCATATATAGTATCAGTATGTATAGAGTATATATAGTGTACAGTGTGTATAGTGTATATATAGTGTACAGTGTGTATAGTGTTAGTGTGCAGTGTGTATAGTGTATATATAGTGTGCAGTATGTACCAGGGCTGTGGAGTCGGAGTCGTGGAGTCGGAGTCGTCAAAAAATGGACCGACTCCGACTCCCAAAATATATAATAAGTTGCTCCAGTTAGTTCACTGCAAAGAGCAAGAGGAATTGGGTCCGGCCAGTGCTGTTGCTCCCATATCTTCGGCCTGATCACATAAGGAGTGTAATTGATGACATGGAGCAGGCAAAGCGCTGCCCAGGGGAAAAGATTCTGCTCCCAGGGCAAAACAGATTTCAGCAACATTTTTTTTTCTGCTTTCAAAGAAGTAGAAGAGTCCACCATTCATCAAAACGGACTGTGGCTGAGGCAATTCCTTTATACCCTGACATTGTCAGAGATGTTGCCCCTGTGGTCACCGCTTTGCCCCAAGTTAGTGTAGAGAGGCCGTTCTCTAGCCTGGAAATAATGAGATCAGATGTGAGGTCATGTATGCAGGATCTGATGGAGGCGATACTATTTCTCAGAACAAATTCAGAAACTCCACAAATGTTCCTGCAGTGTTTTGCATAATTAAAAAATTTTTGTGTCCTAAAGTCATATCCAACAAATATATTTTACACTAACAAGCAAAATGGTAACAATGTTTCTAAATTGTGACTTTCAGGCTCCATATCTCACCCTCCACTACAGCTTTGTACACGAGGCTACTGTAATTTTATATACAGTAATATCTTACATATCTTATGCAAAAACTTGACTTGCAAATATTTAGCATCTGCTTAGTTACTGTTTTGCTCCTAAAAATCAAAATGTTAAATTTTATTATTTTGTTAGCATTTGGTAAATCCACCTTTGGTTTTCAGCTCTGCCTGAATCCTTCTGGGCCCTGAATCAGATTCAAGCAGGTCTTGACCAAAATCTGATCCCAGGTCTCTTCTTCACATTCCCAGTGTTGGTGCAGACTGGATTTGGATACAAATACAGCTTTTTCTTCACCTTTCCTCACAAGTGTTCAAAAGATCAAAACATTGTTACCCTTTTGCTTATCAGTGTCTGTTCTAACTAAATAGCTTGATTATTGTATCATAAGTTGATAAACAGCCTGATGTTACCATTTTACTATAGTAAATTTATTACTTAAACATGCGCCGTGTATGAGGGAGTCAGGATTTGGAGTCGGAGGTTTGGGAAATTGAGGAGTCGGAGTCGGGGCTTCGGCTTGCCGACTCCACAGCCCTGTGTACAGTGTATATAGTGTATATATAGTGTGTCGTGTGTATAGTGTATATATAGTGTGTATAATATACAGTGTGTATAGTGCATATATAGTGTGTGTATATATAGTGTGCAGTGTGTATAATGTATATACAGTGTACAATGTGTATAATGTATATATAATCTACAGTGTGTATAGTGTATATATAGTGTGTATAATGTACAGTGTGTATAGTGTGTATATAGTGTGTAGTGTATAATGTATAATTATGTGTGTGCAGTGTGTATAGTGTATATATAGTGTGTATAATGTACAGTGTGTAGTGTGTATAATGTACAGTGTGTATAATGTATATATAGTGTGCAGTGTGTATAGTGCATTTATTAGTTGTAGTGTTTTTGTATAATATGTTACAGTGTGTATTCAGTCGCATATATAGTGTGTAGTTGTGATAATGTACTAGTGTGTTATTTAGCCCTGACATATTATAGTATATCTTTTTATGTAAGTTAGAGTCATATAATTGAGTAAGTACTCTAGCGTGTTTAGTGTATCAAAAATGTGCTGCATGTGTATTGTTTTTATTAAAAGTGTATATGATTTGTGCATGGTGTGTCAGTGTAGTGATATGTGTTACAGTGTGTATAGTGTAATATATGTGGTAGGTGTTGATAATGTACAGCTGTGTATAAGTGCATCAAATAGGGGAAGTGTACGTGTGTTATAGCATTATAGTTAGTATTACAGTTTGTATAGAGTATATATATTTTACAGTATGTATAGAGTATATAGAGTATACAGTGTGTATAGAGTATATATAGTGTGCAGTATGTATAATTTACAGTGGGGCAGATTTATCAAAGTAGTTGTGCCAGAATTCTGCCGCCATTTGCACCAGAAACCAGCTTTTCGCCACATTTACTGTGTGTTTTAGACAGTTTCAGACGCTTCTGCGCCTCGTCCGACAGAAGGGGCGTGGCCTTGTAAAAGGTGTGTGGTTTCGCAAGGAAAGAGGCGTGACTTAAGTGCGACCAAAAATGCGCCCAGATTTTGTCAGTGTTTCTGGTGTTAAAGTGAGACAACTTAATTGTGGTACAGAGTTAGACTAGACAGTTCTAGCCTGCACCAGATTTATCAACACTATGATAAATGTGGCGCATTATAAGGCTGTCTAGTCTAACTCTACACTGTCTAAAAGTAAGACACTATTGATAAATCTGCCCCAGTGTGTATAGTGTAAATTCTGTATAGTGTACAGTGCGCATAGTGTATATATACTGTGCAGTGTAATGTACAGTGTGTACAGTGCATATATAGTGTGTATAATGTACAGTGTGTTAGTGTATATATAGTGTGCAGTGTGTGATGTACAGTGGGGCAGATTTATCAATAGTGTCTTACTTTTAGACAGTGTAAAGTTAGACTAGACAGCTTTATAATGCGCCACATTTATCATAGTGTTGATAAATCTGGTGCAGGCTAGAACTGTCTAGTCTAACTCTGTACCACAATTAAGTTGTTTCACTTTAACACCAGAAACGCTGACAAAATCTGGGCGCATTTTTGGTCGCACTTAAGTCACGCCTCTTTCCCCACGAAACCACGCCCCCTTTTACGAGGCCACGGCCCTTTTGTCGGACGAGGCGCAGAAGCGCCTGAAACCGTCTAAAAAACATAGGGCGACATGTATGAACGGGCTTTACACCTGTTTTCTGGCGTATACTGCGCCTCCCGGCCCGAATCCCCCTGTCGGACGCAGGGATGCAGTGTTAGGCGCAGCGTTCGCCACTTTCAGCTGCGCTCCGCATGAAGGGGCGGGCAGTGGGCGCAGTGTAGGCGTTCCGGGGCGGGACGCGGCGCGCTCGAAAACTCCGAGGCATGTACGATCGCGGCTCGCCAAAGCGCGGCGCAATGCAGCGCTCTGCAGCTCCGACAGTCAGACCTGGTTGATTTTGATCTAAATGCTCCGGCGGAGAAGTGAAGCAAAAACGGAACATGCGAGGAAACATAGAAGATCGCAAGAGACATCTCGGCGCTCCGCTCCGTGCAGCATGGAGTACGATTCCGAAAAAATCGCCTTTATAAAGGCGGAAAACAGTGTCAGAAAAAGAGCTCAAACCTCAAAAATAAAAAATAATTAAAAAGAAATCACTTTCCAAAAATCTAGAAAGGCGCAATATCAAGAATTAGGATATTGGAAATTGCCGGGAAATACAGTAATTCAAATTCAGAAAGCTATTCTCATTGGTCGGCAAAAAACCGGCCAATCAGAATAGGAGCGACAGTGAACCATTAAAACCTATGGAAAGCTATTGACCAGAATCAAAGGCGGGACAGTTCAAAATACAGTAAAAATGCAGAAAAGAGCTGATTGGCTGAGCTAGCGGGGGCTTGGCTATCCCAGCCAATCAGAGCGCGAGCTACTTCTCCCATTGTAGTTTATGGAGAGATCGGCGCACTGAAATCTTCGCTCTCAGCGCCGTGCGGCATGGAGTATGAATAAAAAAAATTATTTTTATTAAGTGTAAAACATTATCAGATAAAGAGCTGAAACCTTGTGTAAAAATAAATCAGTTAAATCCCGAACAACGCGTTTGTTGCCGAGACCGGCGCTACATAGGGAATTGCAATAGAGAGAATTGCCGGGAAATACAGTAATTCAAATTGTTTAAGCTATTCTCATTGGTCGTCATAAACCAGCCAATCAGAATAGGAGCGACAAAGATCCATTATAAGCTATGGAGGAGAATTGACCAATCAGAATAGGAGCGACAAAGACTCATTATATCCTATGGAGAAGTTTTGACCAATCAAAATCAAAGGCGGGACAGTTCAAAAGACAGTAAAAATACAGAAAAGAGCTGATTGGTTGAGCTAGCGGGGGCTTGGCTATCTCGGCCAATCAGAGCGCGAGCTACTTCTCCCATTGTAGTCTATGGAGAGATGGGCGCAATGCAATCTCGGCTCTCAGTGCCGTGCAGCATGGAGTATGACTAAAAAAATCATTATTATTAAAGTGTAAAACATTATCAGATAAAGAGCAGAACCCTTCTTTACAAATAAATCAGTTAAATCCCGAACAACGCGTTTCTCGCCGAGACCGTCGCTACATAAGGAATTGCAATAGAGAGAATTGCCGGGAAATACAGTAATTCAAATTGTTTAAGCTCTTCTGATTGGTCGGCATAAACCACCAATCAGAATAGGAGCGACAGGGCCCATTCTAACCTATGGAGGAGAATTGACCAATCAGAATTGGAGTGGACAGTGGCCCATTATAACCTTGGAGAAATATTGACCAATCATATTTCAAGGGGGGGGACATTTCCCAAAATAAGTAAAAAATGCAGAAAAGAGCTGTTGGTTGAAGCGGCGGGGGGCTGTCCAGCTTAGCCAATCAGAGCGCGAGCTACTTTCTCATAGAGTTCTATGGGAAAAGAAATGCAGAGCGAGCTCTGTGATTGGCTGAGTCAAAAGAGGCGCGGTTATTTGGACCAATGGGAGAGCGAGCGACGCTCCTATGGGTTTTCTAATGTAATCTGAATAAAACTGTACAGGGCCGAATCAAATGATAAGACTACAGAAGTTGTCCCGATGTGTATATAAAATGAATAATAATATGGGGGTAAGAACAAAATTATTAATTCAATAAAATAGGTTTATTTCTTTATTTTCGTTACACCCATATATGATCCTTGGCTAACGAAAATAAAGAAATAAACATGATTTTTATTTATTAAATATTTTTTTTTTTTTTACCCCAATATTATCATTCGTTTTATTATACAATCGGGACAATTTTTGGGAGTTTATATTTGATTTCGGCCAAAGTACAGTTTTATTTCGATTACATTTAGAAAACCCTAGGAGCGTCCTCGCTCTCCCATTGGTCCAAATAACGGCAACTCTTTTAAATTAGCCAATCACAGAGCTCGCTCTGCATTTCTTTTCCCATAGAAACCCATGAGAAAGTAGCTCGGCTCTGATGGCTTTAAGCTGAACGAGCCCCCGCCGCTTCAACCAAAACAGCTCTTTTTTGCCTTTTTACTGTATTTTGAACTGTCCCCCCCTTTGAATATGATTGGTCAGTATTTCTCCATAGGTTATAATGGGTCCCTGTCGCTCCTATTCTGATTGGCTGGTTTATGGCGACCAATGAGAAGAGCTTAAACAATTTGAATTACTGTATTTCCCGGCGATTCTCTCTATTGCAATTCCCTATGTAGCGCCGGTCTCGGCGACAAACGCGTTGTTCGGGATTTAACTGATTTATATTTATAGAAGGTTTCAGCTCTTTATCTGATAATGTTTACACTTAATAAAAATAATTTTTTTTATTCATACTCCATGCCGCACGGCGCTGAGCGCCGAGATTGCATTGCGCCGATCTCTCCATAGACTACAATGGGAGAAGTAGCTCGCGCTCTGATTGGCCGGGATAGGCAAGCCACCGCTAGCTCAGCCAATCAGCTCTTTTCTGTATTTTTACTGTCTTTTGAACTGTCCCGCCTTTAAATTTTGATTGGTCAAAACTTCTCCATAGGATATAATGGGTCTTTGTCGCTCCTATTCTGATTGGTCAATTCTCCTCCATAGCTTATAATGGGTCTTTGTCACTCCTATTCTCATTGGTCAATTCTCCTCCATAGGATATAATGGGTCTTTGTCGCTCCTATTCTGATTGGCTGGTTTATGCCGACCAATGAGAAGAGGTTAAACAATTTGAATTACTGTATTTCCCGGCAATTCTCTCTATTGCAATTCCTTATGTAGCGCCGGTCTCGGCGACAAACGCGTTGTTCGGGATAGAATTGATTTATTTTTATAGAAGGTTTCAGCTCTTTTTCAGAGAATATTTGACATTTAATAAAAATGATTTTTTTAGTCATACTCCATGCCGCACGGCGCTGAGAGCCGAGATTTCATTGCACCGATCTCTCCATAGATTTACAATGGGAGAAGTAGCTCGCGCTCTGATTGGCTGGGATAGGCAAGCCACCGCTAGCTCAGCCAATCATCTCTTTTCTGCATTTTTACTGTATTTTGAACTGTCCCGTCTTTGATTTTGATTGGATCAAACTTCTCCATAGGCTATAATGGCTCCCTGTCGCTCCTATTCTGATTGGTCGGGATAGCCAAGCCCCCGCTAGCTCAGCCAATCGCTCTTTTCTGCAATTTTACTGTATTTTGAACTGTCCCGCCATTGATTCTGATTGGTCAATAGTTCTCCATAGGTTTTAATGATTCACTGTCGCTCCTATTCTGATTGGCCGGTTTCTGCCGACCAATGAGAATAGCTTTCAGAATTTGAATTACTGTATTTCCCGGCAATTTCCAATATCCCAATTCTTGATATTGCGCCGTTCTAGATTTTTGGAAAGTGATTTTTTTTAAATTATTTGTTATTTTTGAGGTTTGAGCTCTTTCCTGAGAATGTTTTCCGCCTTTATAAAGGCGATTTTTTTTATTCATACTCCGCACGGACATCTTTAATGATTTCTCGCTGTTTTCCAGCCTGTCTCGAATCGGAATAGATGTGAGGTGCAGTCCCGCACAGCGCCCATGTGCCTGCACTGCGCCCATGTCCCCGCACTGCGCCCATGTCCCCGCACTGCGCCCCACACACTAGCGAGGCGTGGCGGACTTTTCCCCGCATGTATGAGCGCACCTCCTCGGACGGCGAATCATAGGCGCAGCGCCGCACTGCGCCTAAGTCCCGCACTGCGCCCCAAACACTGGCGAGGAGCGGCGGACTTTACATCGTATGTATGAGCGCGCCCCAGTGCCGATATAAATTAGGCGCAGATTTCGCCGGAAAACTAGCGGAAAGGTGCGCCCCGACGTGGCGAGATTCATACATGTCGCCCATAGTAAATGTGGCGAAAAGCTGGTTTCTGGTGCAAATGGAGCCAGAATTCTGGCGCAATTGCTTTGATAAATCTGCCCCAGTGTGTATAGTGTATATATATCGTGTATAGTGTATATATAGGGTGCAGTGTGTATAGTGTATATGGCTTTGGTTACAGCTGTCTAGTTCGGAGCTGTAGGGATGCCGCGTGCCTCCATATTGGTTCTCTGTACTGAGGGGACAGTGTATATAGTTATAGTGTATATAGTATGTGTACGGTGTATATAGTGTATATAGTGTATTTAGTGTGCAGTGTGTATAGTGTACATTGTGTATACATAGTGCATATAGTGTGCAGTGTGTATATTGTACAATGTGTATATAGTGTGCAGTGTGTATAGTGTATATGTGCTGTGTGTACAGTGTATATAGTGTACATTGTGTATATATAGTGTGCTGTGTGTACGGTGTATATAGTGTATTTAGTATATAGTGTGCTGTGTGTACGGTGTATATAGTGTTTTTTAGAATATGGGGTGTGCTGTTGTACAGTGTAAAATAGTGTAAAATTGTGTATATATAGTGCATATATTTGTGCAGTGGGTTTTTTGTCCATTGTGTAAAAGTATAATTTTATATATAGTGTTCAGTGGGGTTTAAAAGGTATTTTGGGCTGTGTGTGGGTGTAAAAGGGGTGCTGTGTGAACGGTGTAAATGGGGGTATTTATTTAATATGTGGGGCTGTGGTACGGTTATATAGTGTACGTGTATATTTATTTTGCTGTGTGTACGGGTTTTTAGTGTTTTTTATTTAAAAAATGTTTTTTAGTATTTTAGTGTTTTGAAGGTAGAGGGGTTTGAATCAAAAAGTGTTTTTTGTATTTAATAATTATGAAACCCCAACCCTTTTCTCCTTAAAAGGGAAAATTTAAACGGGGCAGAATCCTTTTTGGGGGAAAAATACAGCAATTATAAAAAAGCAAGTGGCTCAGGATTTTGACCATTGTTATCTTTTCCTCAAGTGTGACCCCCGGGGAATTGTCTCCCTTTCCTAAAAAATTTTCGTTTTACGGGAAAATTGACTGATTTTTGGGCTGATGCAACCCCAGAGGTTTTTTCCCCCAGAGAAAAAGGGGACCAAAAAAAGTACTTAACATGCCTAAATAGGGTTACATCCGTTCCCCCTCCCCTTTTGGGCCCCTTTCCCCTTTGGGTTTTGGGGATTACGGGTTTCAAAACAAATATGTGTGTAAGGCTTTGGGCTTGTCAAACGGGGGTTTGGGAACATGAATAAATTTGATCCAGGAACTCTTGTGTCAAAACCCCCAGTTTCTATGGGCCATACAGTTCCCCTGATCTTGTTTTTGGGAAAAACCGGAAAAACGGGGGGCCCCCCAAATTTTGGGGAAACGCCCCCCAACATTTTTGGCGCCCCAACGGGGGGCTCGAACCCAGGGAACCCTGAGATTAAGAGTCCATGCCCCTGGGGGACTGAGTACCCGGGGGCCCGGGCGGGGGAGAGCCCCGGGAAAAATCCTCCCCAGGGGGGAACCCCCCGGGGGGAAAATTTTGGGGGGTTAAAATTAGGACGGGAGCCTCTAAAGTCTCGGTAATTTTGATCCCATCTAAAAGGTTTTTAACTCCCCTTTGGCCATTTGATGTCCCCCGGTTTTTAGTAGATTGCTTGTGGCTTTGGGTCCGCGGGGGTCACAATAAAGTGACTGGGCCCCCTAGACAATTTTGATCCGGGCCCGGCCACGTTTCGAACTTTGTTTTGCTGTGATTTTCCCAGAAAGGTTCGGGATTTTCACTTTTGTCCCCCGAACCCCTTTTCCCGGAAATGGTTGCTGAAAATGGGGGTGGGAACCTTGACAGTTTTTAATTTTTAAAATTGTTGGGGGTACGGGAGTCCCCCGGGTTATTTAAAGGAAAAGATCTTTGTATTACAGAAAAATTCAGGGGGGCCCGGGGTTTTAAAAAACAAATTTCCTAGGGTTTTGTTCGGGAAAAAAAAAATTTTAAAATACATATATTTTTTTTGAAAATTGGGAAAGCGGGGGGGGGGGGGGGGGGGGGGGGAAAACGGTGCCCCCCATTGGGGCAACAAAGGGGGGCCCAAATTTTTGGTTTTAGGGCTAGGGCCCTTTATTATTTTGATAAAACCCTTGTGTTTGTAAAGACCGGGACCCGGGGCCCCGGCCCGGGGCCACGGCTGTGTGGGTCTTTTTTCGGGGTTGGAGCCCCCCCAAGTAGAACACCAAAATTTTTAAGATTTTTTAAAAAAAAGAGCAAAAATTGGGCCTGGGGGGCAGAGACTGTTTGAAGAAATTGTATGAAAGAAAAAAAGGGAAAAAGAAATGTGAAAAATGCATTCAAATGAAATAAGTTGGGGGGGAAGCAAAAAAGGGAAGATTGCAGCCACCAAAAGGGCAAGAGGTAGTGGAGAATCAAAGGGGGGCATTTATCTGACAAAGGAGGGTTTGGGAGATGGCACCGGCTCACCTCCGGAGTGGCCAAAGTTTCCCCAAAAAGAATTTTGTGGAAGTTGAAAGTGTTGGAGGGAAGGTTTCCCCCGAAAAACTTTGGTTTAAATGAAAGGGATGTTTGGAAATGTACAAATTTAAAGTGAAGGGAGCCTCGGCCCCAAACCGCCCAACTTTGGGGGCCCCGCGAGGGGCCCCCCGGGGGGGGGACATGTGGGTATGTGGAAATCAGAATCCTGATTGGGGGGAGAATTTTAGGGGGTTGGGGACCCCCTAACCCATCGCCCCCGAAGGGAGGGCCCCCAATACCCCACCAGATCCCCCCCCAAATTCCCCCCCCGGGCCCCCGCCCTCTGTACCCCCGGGTTTACATCCCGGGGGCAGTATTATCGGGGCCCTTTCCTGCTGAAACCCCCCCCACCCGAGGTCCCTGGGGGGCCGCCCCCCCCTCCCCCAACCCCAAACCTTCCCCCACCCAGCCGCCCGCCCCGGTCCCGGGTTTAAAGACCTAGGGAAAAGGCGGGGAAAAGGGCCCCCACGTTAAGAAAACCCCACTTGGGCGTTCCCAAAAAGTCACCCCCCCCCCTGTCCCCCCCCTAAACCCCCAAAAGAACCTCAAGGGAGAGTGGATGCCCCCCGCAGTGCGGGGTTTTCCCCCCACTTTTGGGTTAAAGGGGGGGTTTCGGGGAAGGGGAGGGCCCCCCCCCCCCCTTTTCCCGTGCCCCTGTACCCCCCCTCTGGGCCCGGAAACAACCCGGGAAAAAAGGTGGACCCCCAAGCTCAGTTGCATGTTAAAGACCCACCCAGGGGTGGTAAAAGTACTGTTCCTCGGGGGTCATGGGGGAACAAAAACCCCGGGGTGGGACCCCAAAATTTAAAACCCCCCCCAAACCCCCAAATTTGAAAACACGAGGGGTTTTTTGGGCGCAGTTTTTAAAATGGAAAAAAGCTGGTTCAGAGGGTTAACCAAAAAACTGGAAAATTTAATCTGAAGGGAAAGGGGGAAAGTGGGAGGGGGATCGGCTATCCTGACGACCCGGGGGCAGGAGATCCCCCTTCGCGTATATGAACCCAAAGCGGGGGGCCCCGGCTATGTGGCAAAAATAATGACAATGAAACAATTCAGCTTAAACCTTTTCTATTCCCTAATGTTTTTGTTTTTGGGTTTAAATTTGAAATGATGAAAAAATCTTGAAAAGCTGGTCCTCCCCTCCCACTTACCCCTCCTGGAATCTTTATGTTTCCTACAAAATTTTTGCATTAGAGCCCCACTTACGTGCAGTTTAAATTTTCTTTCAACAAAGCCAAAGGGGGTGAAAATTTTAGAGGGAAGGTTCAGGAAAAGTCTCCCCTCGCCGGGGGAAACCCCTTTGTCCTTTAGCAGAAAAAAAGGCCCTCGAGATTTTTCCCCAAAAAACGTGAGGATCTAGAAAAAGGGGAGGAAAGCCCCCACCCCGCCCGGGGGTTTCCCAAGCACGGGCCCGGGCGCACCGGGGCCGATCTCTGATAAATGCGAGGCGGGGAACCCCTTTGTTTCCATTGAAGGGGTTGCATTCCCCCCAAAACAGTTAGTTTGCCTTCTAAAAATTTTCCCCGACCCCATAAAATTTCCCCAAATTGCAGTTTAAAAAAAAGGTTGTCAAAAACCAGCAAATTATGGGCAAATTTGGGGAAAAGATTTGGAGCCCTTTTTCTCGTCAAAAATTTCTGAGGGTTCCCTCCCCACCTTTTCATAAATATCTGAATTTTATATATTTTTTTTTTGGGGTTTTCCGGAATTACCCTTTTTGAGATCACCCTTAAAGCCTGGGCAAAAATTGTTTAAGTGACCAACCCACACACCCAGGGTGCAAAAGGAAACCCTGGGGAGGAAAGGGTTTTGTTTTTGCGGGAAAGGCCCTTAAGCCGGGCATATGGGGGTTTTTGGGTTTCCCCAAATCTTAATAAGATACAATGTTCTCTGTTGGAAAGGGCCCTGAAAGATGGGTTTGGAGGAGGTTTCTAAGGGCCCTGGTCCTACGTACCGGGGGCCAGAACCCCTAGGGGTCAAATAAAAAGGGAAAAAGTTGGAAGGAAAAAATTTTTCCAAAAAGGTATTTTAATCAGGACAAGAAAAAAAAGGGGAAAAGAAAACTTACAAACCACTTTTGGTTGAATCTGCCCAGGTTCCTGAAAACTTTTCAGGCTGTGGCCCCCCTACCCCCACCTACCGGGGGCCCCCGAGGACCGCCTGTTTGTGGAGGGAAAAAAGGGTGGGGGCCATTTAAAGAGAGACTGCCGAGCCCCGTTTTTCCCGGGCACAATTTCAAAACCTCAACGCACAAAACATCCTACCCAAGGGGGGGCCCGGGGGGGAGGGGGAAAAAATTTAAAGGGTTTTGGCCCATTGGTCCCCCGCCCTTGGGGGTGGGATTTTCGAGAGGCCTCGGGGTAGGACTATCCCTTTTCGCGGGTACCCCACGGTTTTTTTTTGGTGGACACTGTGGGGTCCTTGTAATTGCGCAAAGACCCTTTTGCCCTCCTGAGGTCCAATTCCTCTGATTTTCCTAAATTGTTTTGGGGTTTTTTGAGGGCCCGCATACATAATCGCCCCTCCCCATCCCAAATTAATGCTGGCCCCCTTTCCCCAAATTGGGAGGGCCGTTTCCCTTTGTTTCGGGGAAAACCCCTTGTCCGTAACCTTTTGGGGGAGCAGACCGACCCCCAATTGATGCGGGCCCCAAAAATACAGTTTCCTCAGAAGGTTTTAAACCAAATTTACGGGGGCCCCGGGGATCAAAGATGGTTTTACCTCCCGATGTGAAACTGGGGGGCCCCTTTCCTCCCCCGGTTTATGCCCTTACCCAAGGGCCCCTCTCCATTTGGGGGATTCATCTGTATTTTCCCCAAGCCCCCCCCCAGGATTTTGGGTCCAGGGACCGGATGAGGGTCGGCCTTCTCCTGTCCCCCCGGGTGCAGTAAAATATAAAAGGATGGAGTCCCCAAAACCCTAGATTTCCCAAACAGAAACCCCCCAAAACCCTGGTCAAGAAGAGGGACGGGAAGGGTCAAAAAAAAAGCCCTTTTTTTGAACTCAGGGGGACCGCCCTCCTGATTTTTCCCCCTGCCCCACCCCCCTTTTTTCCCCTGTGAAAAGAAGTCCAAAAAAGGAAACCCGCAAAAGATTTTCGATTGGTGCAAGATCTCCGAGCTTTTTTTTTGCGGGCCATTTATCCAAAAGAGAACCAGGGGTTCCCAACCCCAACACTCTTCTTTCCCAGATCCCTCCCTCACTTCCTGCTTCACATTTTAATTGTCTAAACTAATGCGTTCTTCAGCGTCCCTTTTTCATGAAGACTGCAGTATTTGTTTGCTTTTTCCCCTTTCAAAGGGTCCCAATTCACATGGGGCCCGGACACCTCAAGGGGCCCAGAATAGCCCAAATCAATTTACCAAAGGGTAAAAAAAAACCTCTCTACAAAACCCTGGGTAGCCAACAACCCCGAAGTGACCCTTCTTCCCGTATGTCGATGATCTCCTTCTTGGAGGAAGCCCCAAGAAAATTTGGGAAAGGAAAAATTTTTTTATCCCTGCTTTAACATCTCTTTTCTCTCAACTGCAAGGTTTTCCAAGGATAAAACTCCAGTGGGGGCCGAACAAGGTTGTGTTTCTAGGGCACCCGCAAATCCCCAAAAACCAGAAAACCTTACGATGAACGTGTGCAAGCCACACATCCCCTTCCCCTTTTCCAGAAAAAATCAAAACAACTACAGAGTTTCCTAAAGGGCCCCATCACTTACTGTAGGGAAAGGTTACCCGGAAAGCATCCAGAAAAATTTTCAGCCTTTATATGATTGCCTGAAAACTGGGGACCTGGCTTTTAATTTAAGCAAAAAACCCTTATGTTTTTTGAGCAACCAAAAGGGCTTTTTTCCATTCCCCCTGCAGACTGCATAAACAAAAACCCCAAGCTCTTGGATTACCAGACTCAATCAAACTTTCAACCTATTTTTTTTTCGGAAACAAAGGGGGCATGCCTTGGAAATCCTTACCCCGGCAAAATGGGGGCCGCCAACGCCCCCCCGGGTTTCTAAATCCCGCTCGTTGGGGGCCCGGTGGCCCGGGCCGCCCCTTTCCTGCCTCAAAGGGTGCCATTTCAGCACAATCCCTTGGGGAAAAATGCGGAAATAGTCCCTTGGGACATGAAGTGATCATCCAAGCACCCCATGAACTGGCCCCAGTGCGCAACAGACTCTCCCCGGGCCATGAAATCAAACAACCCTCACCCGCGCTTTTCAGTGGGTTCCCTTTCCCGTTGCCATCTAATATCTCCTTTAAACGTTGGGACTGTTCTGAATCCGGCCCCTCTTCTTCCACTACACAGGGGGGGGGGCCGGAAAGAGAGGGGTAAAGGGGTGGAAAACAATCCGGATGAGGACTTCCATGAAGTCTAACCCCCTTTCAAGAAAAAAGACTGCATCCCCCTTCACAGTGGTTTACCAGGAGATCCCCCATGCAAGGGCCTGATCCTGGGGTGATGGATCAAGATATTGGTACTTTAAGAGGGACTTTTCAAGCAGGATTTCAAATAACCCCAAAAAGATTAGATCCTCATGGCAGAAGCACTTCCCCCCACACCCTTTTTAGCTCCCAATTTCTTTAATTACAAGGGTCTGGAGGAGGGCCCGTAAAATGGCCAAAAGGAAAGGGCAGCCAAAAAGGGGCTGTTCAAGGTAACCTAAAGGCAAAGGGACATGACTTTGGACTCATCTGGAAAAATCGAGGGGCCCTACCCCCAAAGGGCCCCCGGAACCCCGTCAAGCATGCAGAAAAAGATCAAGTCTCTAATGGCCCCACTTGAACTGCCCCCAAAGGTAGCCATCTTAAAGGTTAAAGGCCCATGGCAAAGTGAAAGACAGACAGGGCCCCCGGGAAACCCGGGCTCGGGCCAAGCCCCAAAACACACTCTTGGTGAAATGGGCATCCAAGTGGTGGGTCCCGAGCCCATTATGGTAACCCCAAACCCGGGGCTCAGAAGAAAGGGAAATTTATTAAAAAACAGGAATGGGAAAAATCCCCCTCTGATTGGAACCCGGGTGGGCCCCCCAAGAAAGGGGGAATTTTCCCAAAACAGAACAACATTTGGCAACTGCCCAAAAGGGGAAAAAAACATTTGGGGAAAAAATGGAGCAAACCCCCGAAAGAGGAAAAATTTTGGGGTGCAAAGGGCCTTTTCTGTTTAACCCAGACGAAAAGTATCCTCCCTTGGGAGCTGGGCCAATGGAGCTTTCTCATCGTTTGGGAAAGAATCAGGGATTCACTTTTGTGCAGAATTTTTACCCTGCCCAAGGGAATTTAGTTCCTGATTTCAGGGCCCCAATCAAGCATTTTACTATCTTACCACCTTTCAAACCCCTTCCCCCAAATGCTCAAGTTCCCCCTGCCCGCAATTGGCGAAGCCAAAAAACCCCGGTTTTTTCCAAAATTTTTTTTTTTTTTTCCACATCCCGATGCCTAAGAGCGGGAGTAATTTAATTAAAGTTTTTGGTTGCAATAGACATTTTTTAGGATGGCCCAAAGCCTACCCAGTGACCAAAATGACCTCCCAAAAAAAACGGCAAAGAAGCTGGGTTACGAAAAAAGCTTGTCGAATTTTGGGAAACCCTCAGGGGATCGAGTCGGGGCCAGGGTCCAGCATTTTCCCCTGGTTTTCCCAGGAAAAATTCCCGGAACTTTTTAGGGGGGAGATTTTTTGGGGCCCCCACAAGCCCTACCACCCCCAAAGTCAGTAAGGTCGAAAGAAAAGAAAGGGCCCTCAAAAATAATTGTCAAAGAGGGCGCTGAGTCCCCCTTTCCCTGGCCCAAACCTTCTCCCAATTGTTTTGTACCCCGTTAGGCACACCCAAAAAGCAAAACATGGGCCCAACCCCATTTGAAAACTGTTTGGGAAGCCCCCTTCTGTGTTTGAGGTCAGGGGGCCAAAAAAAAGGGTTTTTGGGGAAAATAGGACAGGACTTGGGGGCAAATTTTTGATTTAATTGTCAAAGAGTTTGAAAAAATTTGGGAGCTGCAGTCTTTTCCTTTTCTTCCAGAAACACAGGGAAACGGGCTTTATTTAAACCAGGGGGGAACCCAGTGTACCCCAAAGGGGGCCCCTATAAAAGGGGGAAATTGGGCCCGGAAACCCCCGATTTGAGGGGCCCCTTTACTGTTATCCGTTTAAAACCCCCCGGCATGAAATTGGGGGAAAAACCCACTGGGGTTTCCCTGCTTTCATTGAAAAGGGGGGCCCAGTGACAAAAAGATTGTATATATCCTTTTTTTTGTTTTACCTATAGCCCAATGCTATAGTGATTTTTTTGGTTGGGGGCATTAAAAAAAAAGGTGCAAAAAACCTTTTCATTTTATGCTTGTGATATATTCCCCCAAAAATTTCCCTTTCCAAAGGGTGTCTTTTCCCCGGGAGGTATGGGCCTCATCCTTTGGACAGGGGGGTTTTACTTGTGGTTTTAACACGCCCCGGGGAAAGAAAAAATTTCTATTATGGGGCAAGTTTGGAGGAATAGGGGGAAGGAAAAGGGGATATGCTCCCCCTGAAGCTCGGGCCCCGCAAAACCCGAAAGGAAGGTTTCCCTTTCTGGGCAGGATGACTCGACCAGGGGACCGACATACTTGGGTGGGGGGTGATACGACCCTGCGCTGTTTTCCCCGTAGGGTTTTCAAAACCCAGAGCCCCCCAGCCCCGGGGAAAATGGGGGAAAATTTTGGCTTTGTGTGTATTCCGGGCCCGGTTTAACGGAGAAGTAGGAGTCCCTAAAAAACTTAAAGAATTAAAATCAGAAACCCCTCACCCCCCAACTTCCCCTGTGCCCCCAGATGGGAAAATTAAATCTCCAGAAGCAGAAAAAGAAGTAAATCCCTTTTCCCCAAAAAAGCAGTGGAAGATGGTTTTTTTTTATTGAAACCCAAGTTTCCCCCCCGAAAAAAACCCCGTGGCTAGAATGGGGAAAAAAACACCGTCGGGCCCATAATCTAACAGTGGGGGGGTTTTGGGCCCGTGCCGGCGCCAAAAACCCCCACATGGAAAAACACCCCCATCACCCAAATTACTGCCGATAAAAGCAAAAGGGGTTTTTTAACCCCGTTTAAAAAGCAAAATGGTTCCGAAAGTTAAAAAAGGGCTTTTCTCCCCCCTTTTAAGTTTTTTAAAAACCCCAAAATGAGGGCCACCTGGGGGGGTTTTGGGGGACCCCCTGGGGGAAATACCCTTTTTCCCCCTCCCAAAAATACAGGCCGGGAAGGGGGATCATTGGGGGTTTTTTCCCGGCCGGGGGGTTTTGCCCCCGGTTAACCGGGCCAGTGGGAATCTGGGGGAATCTCCAAATGGGGCCCCCCCTGGGGTGTCTTCCCGGGTTTTGTGGGAATGGGGCACTGAGAATGGGTTGCCCAGCTACCTTGGGAAAGGGTCAGTGTTTCATTAATTAACTTTTTCCCTGCCCTTTAGGCTTACCATTTTGGGAAACCAGCCCCCCCCCCTAGATGACCCCCCAAGGGAGGGGGAACGAGCACCCCCCCGGGTTTTCCCGGGGGGGGGACCCTAATGTTTTTATATAGATTCTTTGGAGTCCCCAAGGTTTGGGGGCCCCGATCAGTTTTTAAAACGCTTGATCAAATTGCTGGGAGGCTTTGGGTTCCCTTTTTCCCCCAAATTTAAATTAATAAAATGTGGGGGATAAATTAAAATTTTTTAACCCGCAAAGGGTTTTGGGTTTAAAAACAGTAGAGATGGGTTTCAGGGAGTCTAAAGAAGGGAAATTTGGCCCCAATACTAGGGTGACCTTAAAAGAACCATTAGCCATCGACATGGGGCTGGCTGAGAAAGGAGGGGTTTGTGGCATGATATAAGAATGCGCACCTAATACCTGACAAAAACAGGAGTGAATGGAAAAATCACTATGCCCCAGGAAAAATAAAGAATCGGGCCCAAAGGAAATTAAGGAGAACTCAGGGGTGGACAATTTTGGGCCTCCTGGGACTGATTTGGGCGGAGGGTGAAAAGGGTGGTTAAGGGAAAGGGGGGCATGGAAATTACTATAATTTCTGGTGGGGGCAAATGTTTGTCCCGGCTGCTGCATTCCCCCCCTACAAAAATCTATTGGCCCCGGGTAGCTGCGGAGGAAAACCCCCTCCCGGGAAATTTTCCCTTTTGGGAAAACAGGAGCCCCCTGATGTGTGATGAAAGAGACACCAAAAGACATCCCCTTCCCTTTCCAAACCCCCCTAAATATGAAAACCCAAAAGTCCCAAATTTTCTTTTTAAAAATTTTAAGGGGCAGAACAAGGGGAAAAACCTACACTGGTTTGGTAGGGTTTATGGGAAATTTGGGGGTTGAAATTCCCCCTTAGGGGGGTTTTTTTTCACAATTTTCTGAAGAAATCCCACCCCTTACCCCCCGTGTGGGGCATTTCCAAAGGTCCTGTGGGTATTTTTAGTTTCAGGGGAAGGGAAAAAAGGGACAGTGGAGAAAATCATGGTCTTTAGGGGGGGTTGAGAAGGGGAGAGGGTTTTAATCAATATTGTTTATTATGTTAAAAATTAAGGAAAAACCCAAGCTTTTCTTTTTATAAAGGGATTTCAACTGAGCAAATCCCCTTTTGTGGAGAATTAGCAGCAATTATGAAGAAAGCAAGAAATTTAAAGGGTTTTGGGCCACTTTTTATCTTTTTTCCTTTAAATTTACCCCCCGGCTTTTTGTCTCCCTTTTTCCGAAGTTTTCCCTTTTACTGGGAAAATTGGGTGGTTTTGGGTGATGCAATCCCCGAGGCTTTTCCCCAGAGGAAAAACGTGGACCAATTAAAAAGTACTTAACAGCTTTCCTAAATATGGAAATACATCCGTTCCTCTCTTCTCTATTGCGCCTGGTTGTTTTGATTACATTTCATACAAATATGTGTGTAAGCATTGTCTTGTCAGAACTGAAAAACATGAATGAAATTTGACCCAAATCTTGTGTCTGACTCATTTTCTTTGGCCGTACTGTTCCCTGATCGTGATTTGGAATACCGGGAAAACGGTGACCCCAATGTTGGAAAAAGCCCCCCAAAAAAGTGTGCTGTGTGTACGGTGTATATAGTGTATTTAGTATATAGTGTGCTGTGTGTACGGAGTACATAGTGTACATTGTGTATATATAGTGTGCTCTGTGTACGGTGTATATAGTGTATTTAGTATTAGTGGGGCAGTGTTATATGTAAAGGCTCTGCTAGTTCGGAGCTGTATTGACGCCCGGTGCGCCATTTTGGTTCCGCCCGAGGTTTCCCGCACACAAAACCCCGGGCACCCCCGCCCCCAAAACCCCCCTGGACCCCGCCCTCCTGGGCAGACTTTCTACAGAAACGATAGAAAATGGAAGCAGAAGGGAAAGTTATGGCAGCGGGGAAAAGAAAAACCCGACCATCACATCCACAACGAGGGAAAAGGAAAGGAGGGTGTGGGCCCCGGGGGGGCCAGGGGCCAGCGGGGGGCCCCAACAGGGCCCCCGGGGGGCCGAGGAGCCAGCGGGGGGGGCCCCACTTTGGGCCCCGGGGGCCAAGGAGCCAGGGGGAAAAAGGGGGCCCCAAAACTTTTCCCCCCGGGGCCCGTGGACCAGCGGGGGGGCCCCAAAATTATGGCCCCCGGGTGGCCGAGAACAGGGGGAAAGGCCCCAAAACAGGGGCCCCCGGGACCCAGGGGGGAGGCCCCCCATCATGGCCCCCGGGGGAAAGAGGGGGCCAGGGGGGGCCCCACATCATGGGCGGCCGAGGACCCAAAGGGGGAAGGCCCCACATCAGGGGCCCGGCCGGGGGGACCAGCCGGAAAAGCCCCACATCATTGGGGGGCCGAGGACCCAGGGGGAAGGGGCCCCACATAAATTGGGGGCCCGGGAGGACCCAGCGGGGGGGCCCCACATCTGGCCCCCGGGCGGGGCCGGGGAAAGCCAGCGGGGGCCCCACATTTTGGCCCCCGGGGGGCCCGAGGAGGAGCGGGGGGCCCCCAAACATCATGGACCCCGGGCGGCCGAGGAGCCAGGGGGAGGCCCCACATCATGGGCCCCGGGCGACCGAGGACCCGGGGGGGGAGGCCCCCATAAAAGGGCGGCGGGGGAGTCAGCGGGGGGGCCCCACATCTTTGGCCCCCCGGGCGGCCGGGGGGTTGCAGGGGGAAGGGCCCCCCCAACGGGGACCCCGGGGGGCCGGGGAAACCCCAGCGGGGGCCCCCTATCATGGACCCCGGGGGGCCCGGGGGAAGCCCAGGGGGAGGCCCCAAAACATTGGACCCCGGGCGACCGGGGAGCCAGGGGGAAAGGCCCCACTTTCAGGGGGCCCCGGGGGGCCAAAGGGACCAGCGGGGGGCCCCACATCATGGCCCCCGGGGGGGGCCGGGAGCCAGCGGGGGGGCCCCACATTATGACCCCCTTTTCCCCGGGGGAGCAGGGGGGGGCCCCCCATCAGGGGACCCCGGGGGCCGGGGAAAGCCGCGGGGGCCCCACATTAGGGCCCCCCGGGGGGCCAAAGGGACCCCAGCGGGGGGCTCCATCATGGGCGGCCGAGGTCCACCGGGAGGCCCCCCCTCTGGCCCCCCGGGGGGCCCGAGGTTTGCGCGGGGGGGCCCCCACATCATGGACCCCGGGCGGCCGAGGAGCCAGCGGGAGGCCCCACATAAAGGACC